>RJWM01020670.1:0-36794 GCA_004363535.1 Dasyprocta punctata | reverse complement strand
AAATATGAGGAATTACAGATAACTATGTTTGAATCCATAGTCCTGTACTTTATCCAAACATTGTAAAAACTATAAACAGAAGAAAGAATTGCCTAGAAAGGTAACTGAGGAATCACTTGCATTGGAAAGTTTTCGACCTGTCTGGAAAAGTGTGCAACCTTGTGCTGGGAGATCTCTGTCCCTCCACTTACAAAACGTTAGGTAAATCATGTGAACTTCTATGCTTCAATAGCCCCATCAGCAAAATGAAAGAACTGGGAATAAACAACCTCTGGGGTCCCTATTAGCCCTAAAATTCTAGCAACATAGCTTTATTCTTGCCAAAGGGATTCATAAAAAATATGTGTACAAAGAATAAAATTTTACCCAATATAAAATACATAACCAAAAACAGCACTTTCGTCTTTCTCACCTGATTCCAGTCTTTAAAAAACAAAAAAAGTTCCTCTATTTTTTCTGACAGTTACTTCCATATTCGTATACTATACACTTTTATTACTATTTACTGTTTATTTTCCCCAATTTCAAACATTACCAAAAGTTCACTGTCTAATCTGTTGGAACATTTATTCACCCACACCATTCCCAGAGTTTCCCTCCCAAATATATCCAAGTCAGCTGAATTTTATTAGACAGCCACACTGTTCCGATGCTAGAATATATATATATACATACCTTTATTCATAGAAACATATCCATCGACACATGTATTTACATATAATACTTTTGGTCTATCTCCACATGAGTTCACATTTGGGTTGATGACAAATAACATCTAATTTCATATCCAAAAACTTCACAAAATCTTAAAGGGAAAAAAAGCATGGCCTGTAAATCAGAAATTTTGAATTCAGACCTGAGTCTACTATACACAGAAGCAAAGTATGCACATGAAAGTCCTTTTTTGTTTCTGAACATCAGCTATTTCTCTCCTCTGTACTCTAACAGCACTCACTGCAAAATGTTTAAGCCACATGACATAAGGCCAGGTGTGGTAGTGCACACTTGTGATTCCAGCACTTGGGAGGCTGAGGCAGTAAGATTTCAAGAGTCTGAGGCCAGTCTGGGTTACATAGTTACTTCAAGGTCAGCCTGAACTATATAGAGAGACCCTGTCTCCTGCGCAACAGGAGTGGACCCCAGGAAGAGAAACATGCGCCCCCCCACCCCCATACGCCTACCAGCCTGTGGACTAAGAATTAAGCACAAAGCGCTCCGCTCCCCGCCCCCCCAGTAAAGCAACCTGCTCTTTCAGAGGTCTGGCTACATTGATAGCAACTAAGGTACATAGAACAGCTAGATGCTGGTATTGTTTTGTTCATGTTGCAGGCCTGGGGCTGGCAGTCTGGGCATCTCTTTGGAAGATGACAGTACGCAATGTTGCAAAAATGGGGGATTCTCTTCTGTCTTGTTTTCAAGGCCCAATATTATTGTTGTTTTGTTTTATTCTGATTAATTTTTTTTGGCCTCATTTTATACTGTTTTTATTGTGGGTTTTTTGGGGGGGTTTTGGTTTGATTTTACTATGCCTGTTGGAAAGGTCAACTATTCTGAAAATAACAAGATATACTTTAGTAGCTATTGTTTACATAGTATCTTTCTTAGAAGTTCTGTACCAGTTCTACTGCTTTGTTTTGATTGACTTAGTTCTGTTACATTTTGTTGGATCTTACTATCTTTAAAATAAAATAAAAAGCCGGGTTTGGCGGCGCACACACGCCTTTAATCCCAGCATTTGGGAGGCTGAGGTAGGCAGAGAGTTGTGAGTTCGAGGCCGGCTTGGGCTACAACGCTAGCGCCAAGGCCGACCTGAGCTACATAGTGCAACCCTGCCTCAAAGAGCTAGGGCCGGGAGTTTGGCTCAGTGGCTTAAGCGCCTATCTGGCAGGCGCGAGTTTGTGACTTAAATACCTGGTGCCGCAAAAATAAAATAAAATAAGAGACCCTGTCTCAAAAAAAAAAAAATCACACAAATGTAAAACCATTTTGTTACTCATAAAACACCATGGAAATGTTCACTTCTGTTATTGATTTACTATAAAATCTCTATAAATGAAGTTCATGTGGTTTTGTTTTTTAAATCACTCTTAAGCACAAGTCCTCTACCTGGACTAAAAACTAAGAGTGAGAAGTCACTGGGCATAAGAGTGAAACACACCAACTGCTTCAAGGCCAGACCCTGAGGGCTCAGATCTCCCATGAGCCTACAGAGTGCTCTATGAGACAAATGGACACAGAATAAAAACCAACCTCTAAGCAGAGATCAGAGAAAGTAATTTTGCTGTTTGTGGACAGAAAGGAGATTCCTTATCAAATTTTCATTTTAAAAGTGATACATAATTTCATTCCTCAAAGGTAACATTGGTCTGTTTCTTCTGTTTACTTTCACATTTGTCATAATATTTGCATATCTGCTTCTTGATTTGTGGTCACTATCTACGAATTTCCTATTACAGAAAGAACTTCGCAGAGCAAATATTCCGAACCAAACCTGTGAGGCAGAGCACAGGACTGTCTCCGGCAATGCATTTCTTTGACTTCGTAAAAATAGAACACTTTTCATCTCTCGTCTTCAAAGGCCTCCGTTAAAAGTTGTACAATACATGATGCCTCTACTTTAGAAGCAAGGAAGCTAGCTGGGTAGCTGGGCCTAAATCACTAGACCACTGAGTCCATTTCAGTGATGTCCACTTTCTCTTGCCCTTTCCACAGACCCTGTCTAGTTTAATCCCGTTACTTTACAAGAAAAATGAGACCCCAAACTTGATTTATTTCAATGTAGACAGGGACACAATTCTTAGGTGCTTTGTGGTAAGGGATTAACTGAGACTGAGAGAAGTCAACCTTTAATTATCTGGAAAGTTATCTAAAGCCAACATGTACGCCATATTAAAGAATATATTTATGGCCTGACCACTGAAGTTCTCCAAATGTGGACGGTGACTGTGGCCCACTAGTTTTGGGCAGCTTTAAGGCCAACATCCTGTCCGGTACCAGGTGCCCTAGTGAACATGAGGTCAAACAGGTGACCCTGACCGGCAGGCCTGGTACATTACAGAGATGAAATCTTTTCTCTTGTTAATCAGCAGGATAAAGGTGATTAAGCGGGAATTATTTTTCAGTGACCTATATAATTTCATCGGGGCTGCTATAGCTATTACCAGGAAGCACCCGACTTCTTAATGAAATGAGTATGACAGCAAGGCCCTTCCAGAGAAGCAAAGGGAGTAGCAGCCCCAATCCACAGACAAGCAACAATCAGTAGGCATTGTTCTTCCTCCTCCTGAGGCTGTCTCTGCGCAGAGTTCGCCTCCTTCCCTCTGCTCAGTTTTCTCCGCCCCGGGATGGTTGGGGCTGCAGTACCGGCTGAACGGTGTCAGCTGAATCTGTTATAAACGGATGGGTCCAAGAGCCCAGGGATAGACAGATCTGTGATAATTCACCAGACCTGCTCACGTGGTCCCCGAAGTCCCACGCAAACAGGGCTGCCGCTGCGGCCACCACCACCTCCTCCTCTAACCCAGCTTCAAATAAAGTAATTAGTTCTACCCCCTCGGAGAAGTGGGTTAACAAGAGAGCATTGTTGAGAACCAAGGAACACACACACGCACGCACGCACCATCAGTATCAACCACGACCTGAATGCAGTCTCATCAGCGAATTTATGAAATTGAGCAACAGCCACCCAACAAGTTAAGTCTTTATGCCAGGAAAGTACTCCAACCTGATTGGCACCACCTGTCTCTTATAAACGTATGCAAGGAGGCTTGGAGAGGAAAACAGATCCAGAGCTCCTCGCCTTTGCCAGCTCCTCCCTCAGGACCACGGTGCTCTGGCCCCCGGGACCGAGAAAAGGGGTGGAGAGCCTGGCCATCTCTGCCTCCGTCAAAACAAGCTGGCCCCGTCCCCCAGGGTCCGTCACCGAGCCACCTCCACCGCGCCCCACCGCCCGACTCGTCCTCCTCCTCCAGCACCCTAAAAAAAGACTCCCGGAGCGCAAAAGCCCGGGTCAGCACGCCACGTACCTGTCCGCGACCGCGGCTCCGTCAGCGCGCAGAGCCCGGACGGGCAGAAAGTTTGAGGTGCGGACGGCACCCGCGTAGGGCGCCCACGGCGACGCAGGGCACCCACCGCGACCCGGGCAGCGCTGGCTCTTCGCCCAGCCCAGACGAGACTCCCACGCGCCAGCCGCCGCCCTCGCCGGACTGGGTCGGGGTCCCGGTCCAGCGGCGCGCGGGGAGCACTAAGCAGGCGAGGGAAGGTGGGAGCGCAACTTTCCGACGGTGCGTCAGCCCCCGCCGCGGCCCGGTTCGGGCTCGCCCCGCCCACCCCTCGTGCCCTCGGGCGCGGGGGCGGGGCTGGAGCCGGGGGCGGGGCCCGACCTGCCGGCTAGCCCGGGGGAGCGCGTCGCGGACCGCGCCCCTGCCGCCAGGCCGCGCCCCCGCAGCAGCAGGCCCCGCCCCCCGCCTCCCGCGGCTCGGCGCAGCTGGCCGCCAGGTGCTCTGAGGACTCAGGCAACGGGTTGCTGCGCTCTCGGGTTTCCAAGGTGAAGGGGGCGGAGCCTCTGAGAGAAAGTTTCCACCGAAACTTGAAGCCGCGGCTCGCCTTTCGCCAGACCTTCACCTGTTCACAGTCGGCGCCAAAATGAATAAGTAATAAAAATATAAACGACCCCTGAAGTGGAGCGGGGGAAGTGCGGTCTCAGGACGGAGGAGGGGGTGGGTGCTGTTTTGCTTTTGCAGAGCGAGCTCTGCGTCACCCTGCTTGTTTGGGGTCTCGGGAACTTGCACCCCAAGTCTGAAGCGCGTGGAGAGCGCGAGTCAGGTGAGCGCCCGGCTCCTCGGCCCCGCCGCCTGGCTCGGTCCCTGGAGCTGCGCGCGTCGTCTCCCCGACCCCAAGTCAGGCTCCGAACCCCGCAGCAGGAATCCGAAGCCCGGGGTGAGGCTGTCTTGGCATTTTCATGGTCTGTGGTTGGTGCGGCTGAAACTTAGGGTGAGCCTTCCTCCACCCGAGCGGCGGTGGGTTCCCACCCCAGCTGCGTCCCCGCAGTCTCCTTTGGAGAATGGAGCTGCTTTCCCACACTCTGGACGCAGGACACCTGAGAGAACCACCGTGAGCTTAATCTGGTTTCAGTTTTCCCTGGCAACCATGGTCACAAGCACACTTCACGCTTTCTGGACAGCTGTCGCCCACCACCGCCGCCGTTCTCGGGGGTGACAGCAGGGACGCAGCATAATCATGCATTTCTCAAGATTCGCCAGCTTTCACCTGTGACAAGTGAGGCCAAGTGACGCCCAGGTGTAAAGTGGGAAAGGACGAAGGAAGTAGCGCGCCAGCAGCAATCGGGAGGGAGTTTCCCTGCGGCATGTCACGTTGGCCTGCTCTAACAAGTTGAAATGTAGAGAAATCACACGTTTATTGAATATGTACCTACTGAGTGTTTTGGGCACGGTAGGTATCTTTTAGAGGTTGGGAATACCACATTGAACAAAAACATAAAAATCGTAGCCTTCGTGGAGACTTCTTCCAGGTAGAGGGCTAGTTGATAAATAAGAAAAATTTGTGAACCGCCAGATAATTAGAAATGCTGTGCGGTTTGGAATGTAGCTTAGCGGTAGAACACTTCCGTAGCATACAGGAGTCTGTGAGTTTGATCCTCGGCCACCCCAAAAAAGAGAAGTGCTATGGAGAAAAATTAAGCAGAAAGAGGTACAGAAGCAGTGTGAGGGGTGATCTTTTAAAGGAAGATCTGAGGGATATTATGGAGCAAGCTTTCTGGGCAGGCCAGGTGTGGTGACACACTTCTGTAATCCCAAAACTCAAGAGACTGAGGTAGGAGGATTGCTGAGAGTTTGGAGCCAGCTTGGACTACATAGCAAGACCCTGTCTCAAAAATAAAAAACCTGGGCAGAGAATATTCTACGTAGAAAGCACAACAAATGCAAAAGTCCCCAAGACAGAAATATGCCTGCATGTGCTAGGAACAACCAACAGGGAAAGTAGAAGGATGGAGAAAGATGAAGTCAGATGTAAGAGGTAAGAATGCTGCAAATCAAGTGAGGCTTTTGCTCTGGTGAGTTGGGAGCCACTGAGGGTTTTGTGTATAAAAGTGACATCTCTGACACTAATTGTCATGCTGTGGTTTGGGTAAGTATCCCCCAAGGTCCATGTGTCAAAGGCTTGGTCCCCAAGCAGTGCTATTATTTAGGTGGTGAAAACTTTAAGAAGTAGGACCTGGTTGGAGGTTCACCAGTCAGTGAAGGGGGGTACCCTTGCAAGGGATACTGGGGCCACAGACAGACCCCTTTTCTTTCATTTTCTCCCCCCCCAGCCATAAGGTGAAAGTTTCCTCTACAGCTCCGCCTATGATATAATGCCTCCCTCTAGGCCCATTCACAGGCTGTCCATCAATCATACGCTGAAACCTCCAAAACTGAGCCAAAATAAATGTTTCCTCCTTCTAAATTGAGAATCTGATGTTTTGTTATGGTAATGGAAAGCTGACTGGCACAAATCACTTTTACTGTTGGGTCAAGAATAGACAGTACAGAGCAAGAGTTGCTCACAGAGACCAGTTAGGAAACTATCAGAATAATCTATAAGCAAGATGTAATGCGTTAGGCCAGGGAGATAGAGGTGAAGATGATGATCTCATGCAGTTTCCTCACAGATTAGATTTGCAGTATGAAAGAAAGAAGACAAGGAGAATCCTGAGGCTTTTGATTTAAACAGCCATTAAGAGTGGAATTGCCGGAGCAAAGATGGAATTTTTTTCAAAAGATGTAAATTAGGGGTAAAGATAAGACAGGAAAGAAAAGATGCTTTTTTTTTTCTTTTTGGGGACTTGGGGTCAAATTCATGGTCTTGCTCTTATTAAGTACACACTGTACCACTGAGGTATATCCCCAGCCTCATGACATATAACTTGAATGATTTTCAGTTTCTTCACCTTATAAGAAAATAATACTTATTATATTAGGATTATTCAAAGAAGCATGAGTTAACTCAGTGAAATGTCTAGCACAGTACCTGATACAGTATGTGGTAGGCACTTAAGAATGTTAGTTCTCCCTACAAATATGAATCTCATACATATCCTTTATGCCTCTGGGAATGAAACAGTTACCATTAAAGATATATATCTTATTGGAAGTAAAAGAGAGGGATATAACAGAAATGAAAACATGTAAAATAAAAATATAAGAAATTGAGTCCAACAAAGATGTCCAAAGTGATCTATATGCAATGATACTTTCTTCTAAGATCTGCTTCCTCGAGAGGACACTTACCACATCAGAATTAGCTATTTGAAAACCGTTAAATAAAGAAAGTGTGTCTTAAATCAGAAAAAAATATGCAACATATGTAATATGCAAAGGATTTTTCTTGCTATGCTTAAAAAGAATTATTTATTTATTTTATTTACAAAGAATCTACAAGAAAAAACAAAACACACAAGCAGGTTTAGCAAGGTCATGGTACGAGGTCACAAAACCATATACAGAAATCTAGTGTTGGCCTATATACAAGCAATGAACAATTCAAAAGTAAAATTGTAAAGGCACAAGTTACAACATCACAAAAAAGCTTAAAGTAACATTACTGTATAAATCTACCAAAATACATTCATTATCTGTGTCCTAAAAACTACAAAAACTGATCAAAAGTACTCAAATACAACCTAAATAAGTGAAGAGAGACTGTGTATGTGAATTGGACAAATATCAAAACATTCTCCCTACACTTATCTATAGATTCACCTCAATATATATCAAAAGCTCAGCAAATTCTTTTTTCTTTAACTATCTTAACTACTTTTTGTATACATAAACATATACATAGTTTTTCCTTCAGTTTGTCACGCAAGTACAATGATACAATGCTTACACATGTGTGATTTATTTAACTGATAAGTATATTCTCAAGGCACATCCACTTAAAGATGAAGGTGTCCAGTTTATCATTCTTTATAGCTGAGTAGTATTCCATTATATAGAAATACCGCATCTTTTTTGTCCATTCCTCAGTTGATGGGCATTCAGGTTGTTTCCAAGATCTGGCTATTATGAACTGCACTGCTAAAGAATCATTTAAAATAAGATGTAAAAATAGAAGAAGTTGCACTGGAGGTATAGCTTAGTGGTGGAGCACCTGCCTAGTAGGCATAAAACCCTGGGTTCAATCCCCAGCACCTAAAAAAAAAGCAGAAAAATAGTCAAAGAAGATGAACAGAGAATATACGGACTTCTGAAGTCCAACCATGTATATTAAAACTAGAATGAAAGACAATTATTTTTTATCTATAAACTTGGTAAAGATTAAAATGATGTTTATTTTGGGATGTTGGACAATGTTATAAAATGCTGAAGAATATGTAAACTATAGTAATTTTTAACAATCTGTAACTTAATCCTTAAAATGTGTATTACCCCCCTCCCCCCGCCCAGGGCCTTGCACATGCCAGGCAAGCACATTATCAGTGGTGGATACTTCTGGACTCATTGGTAGGAATTTAGTCTAATATGCAAATATTTGCTAAAAATTTACATCTGAGAATATCCATTATAGTGTCCATTTAAAGTGAGTGAAAAATCGCACATATCCTAAGTACCCAATTATGAAAAGAACTGTATTTTATGGTACAGTCATGGTATGATATTCTAGGAGATGTTAAAAAATAATATCATTGAAAAAGCAATTTTGGGCCACAAGAGCAAAGCTGGAGGTACAGCAATACAGTCCCTGACTTCAAGCTATACTACAAAGCAATAGTGATAAAAACAGCATGGTGCTGGGGGAAAAAAAAACAGGTGTGTGGATCAGTGGGATAGAACAGAGGATCCGGAACCTTCCCCAGACACATTCAGCTGTTTGATCTTTGACAAAGGAGCCAAAAGCATATGTTGAAGGAAAGACAACCTGTTCAACAAGCAGGGCTGGGAAAACTGGCTAACTGCAGAAGATTGAAACTGGACTCTTATTTCTCTCCATATATTAAATAAACAAAAGTGGATCAGAGATCTAAACATTAAAACACAAACATTAAACCTACTGGCAGATAAAGTAGGTAAAACACTTGTAGACACAGGTGTAGGAAAGGATTTTCTAAACAGAACCTCAATTGTTCAAGAAATAACAACAAGAATCAATAAACAGGGTTATATCAGATTTTTAAACTTCTATATAGCAAAACAAATCAATCAGTACAGTGAAGAGACAACATAAAGAATGGGAAATTTTTTTGCCAGCGACTCCTTAGACATAAGGCTAATATCTAGAATATACAAAGAACTCAAAAAACTTAGATCACCTAAAATTAAAGACCCAGTAAAGAAATGGGCAACAAAAATGAACAGACACTTCACAGAGGAAGAAATACAGTCGACAATAAATGAAAAAATGTGCTCTGATCACTAGAGAAATGCAACTTAAAACAACCCTAAGATTCCATCTTACTCCAGAAAGAATGGCAATCATTAAGAAATCAAGCAACAAATGCTGGCATGCCTGTAGTGAAAGAGGAACCCTCCTTCATTGTTGGTGGGAAAGTAAACCAGTACAACCATTATGGAATCATTATGGAGATTTCTCAAAGAGCTGAAATCCAAAATCCCATATGATCCAGCTATACCCCTTCTAGGTATCTTCCCCAAATTGTTTAAGACATTGTATTATAGCAATATTTACATACTAATGTTTATTGTAGCACAATTCATAACAGCTAAATCCTGGAAGCTTGTACATTCATCAACAGATGCTTGGATAAAGAAAATGTGGTATCTATATGTAACAGAACACTACTAAGCTATAAAAGATGACAAATTTGAGACATTTGTAGGTGTCTTGGTTACTTTTCACTCGTTGCTGAGACAAAACACCTGACACCCAAAATTAGGGAAGGAAAGTTTTATTTAGCTTACAGTTTTTGAAGGTTTCAGTCCACAATCAGCTGGCTCCTAGGCAGGGTGGCATGGCACAGGGACAACACTTCAAGGCAGCAGCCGAGCAAAAGCAGCCAGAGCCAAAAAGGGGGCAAGAGCAAGCCTCTTCTCCTCCCTTATATGGTACACAGGACACACACTCTTCCCCTCCAGGGTGGGTGTAGCATTCACAAATCTCCTCCCTTTCCTTTGTACAGGATGAGGATATTTACAAAGTAAGACCCCTGGCTCCCTGCTGAGTCTCTCAGTTAAACTTCTGATCTTCTCAAATTGACACAATGAACAGGTAACTGCTTGTGCTCTATACCCCAGGATGCAGAGCCACTGAGTTACTTAAGCTTCTAGACTTCTCAAGTTGACACAATATATAAACCATAACAGTAGGAAAATATAACATTGAGTGAAATAAACTAGGCATACAGTTTAGATACCATAGGATATCTCTCATTTGAGTGAGGCAAAGTACAAACAAAGAGAATGATAATAAATAGAGGATAAGTGATGAGTCTCTTGCAATAGGAAAGTGGACCAAGGGAAAAGGATGAAGAATGAGGAAGTAGAGGGGAAATAAGAATAAAGACCTGGGGCTGGGGATATAGCTCAGTGACACAGTGCCTGCCTAGCAAGTGTGAGGTAGTGAGTTTGACTCCCAGTACCAAAAAAGAAGAATAAAGATATGGAGACTTCTGGGAAAATGGCAGAGTGGTGAGCAACAGAAAAGGATGCTCTCCAAGTTTTGGTATTCAGATCCTAGAATATAGCAATATGAGGAAGAGAAGAAGGAGGAAGGCGGGTCCCATGGACACAGGAAGGATCTGAACTGAGACTTGAAGCCCATGGAGAGAGATAATTCAGGAATCCAGCAAAAATAAGAAAACCAGGGGCAGCGGCCCTACCAGCCAGGGAGAAGCAGTATGGAAGCCGAATGCTCCCCCTGCCCCAGTTCTGTGTGCCAGGGGAGGACCTGTCAGATGGGGAGAAGTAACAAGGAAGCTTCATAACCCTCCTGTGTGCCACAGAGGCACTGCCAACTGGGGAGAAGCAGCAAGAAAGCTATGCAGCCCCTATGTGCTGGCGGATGCCTGCCGGCTGGGGAGACACAGCAAGGAAACCATGCGCCCTCCCCACTCTCCCGCTCTGTGTGCCAGCAGAGACACTGTCATCTGGGGAGAAACAACGAGGAAGTCATGAAGCCTCCCTGTGTGCCGACACAGGCACTGTCAGCCAGGGAGAAGCAGCGAGGAAGCTGTGCAACCCCACCACAGCTGTGCCAGCGGAAGCCTGCAGGCCAGATGCAACATAGGCTGAGATGATAATAGCTGAAGCAGGGAAGCAACCTGACATCTGTGTTGTTTGATTGACTGTGCAAGCCTGGGACCGGTAGTCTGAGCAACTATTTAGAGGATAACAATATGCAATATAGTAATGATTGTGGATTTTCTACTGTCCTATCATTGTTTTATTTGGTTTCATTTTACTGCTCTGTTTTATTCCCTTTAAAATAAAAAAAATAGGCCATGCGCAGGCCACCGCCAGAGTGGGGACAGCCAGACCCAAGCCTCTTCCCATGAGTCAGTGCCATTCACGGACTACAGGGGGAGAGAACAAGGCCTCACCAAGAATCAAGACCCCACTGCAAACCAGCGCCATGCCCAGGCCATCACCAGCAGGGGTACAGCCGGACCCCAGCCCCTTCCAGCATGCAGGCTGGCAAACAAGAAGAACCAATCCCCACCCCAACACGCCATCCCCCACTCACCCCTGTAAGTGACTGACAGACCCAGAGAAACACAGGGTGGGATGACAGCTATTGAAGTGAAATGCAAATTGATGCTTGTGGTGTTTTGGTGTTTCACCAACCTTGCAGGTCTAGGGCCAGTAGTCTGATCATCTGTTCAGAGGATAGTCATACACAGTGTGGCATCCAGAGGGAATCTTTTTCTGAGGGTGGTGGCAATTGTTGATTTCCTATGGTCTTGTTTTGAAGTCCTATATTGTTTTCATTGTTTTGTTGGGATGGGTTTTATTCTCTTTTGTTTTGTTTGATTTTGTTATATCCAATGGTATGAGCAGCTATTTCAGAGATAGCAGGATATATTATGGTAGCCATTTTGGACTTACTATGGGCTTGTTTTGAAGTTCTTTACTGCATTCACTGTTTTGTTTTTATTGTTTCTATTCTTCTGTTCTGTTTGATTTTTAGTATGTCTGAGGGTATCTGCAGCTGTTTTAAAGACAACAAGAGGCATTATGGTAACTATTGTTGATTTTGTAATGGTTTGAAGTCCTGTATCTCTTACACTGGTTTTTTTTTTTTTTTTTTTTTTTTTTTTTTTTTTTTTTTTTTTTTTTTTTTTTTTTTTTTTTTTTTTTTTTTTTTTGATTGGTTTCATTCTGTTTTATTTTCCTTGGTTTTATCCTCTTTAAAATAAAAATAAATAGGGCCGGGGAGTTAGCTCAGTGGCCTAAGTATCTGCCTGGCAGGCACAAAGTTGTAAGTTCAATCTCTGGTACCAATAAATAAATAAATAAATAAAATAAAAATAGAAAAAAAATAAAGATATGCCATGTACAGGAACATAATACCCTCAATTAATATAAACATTGTATGCCATAACATGAACTAAAATTAATAATACCAACAAGAATGAAAACTGGGATAGGGAAACTGGAGGAAAAGGACGGGAGGGGGAAGGAAGGGGAAGGAGATTTATAAAAAAGAAACAAACTGTAGTATATACATGCAACATTCCCCAAGATGATTGCAAACTGTATGAGCTGTGAACGTGCTAATAAAATAAAATTTAAAAAAAAACTATTTGTTGAAAAATATCTTACATGGAAATATATTCCAAATATATTATTATACAAAATAAACCCACTACCAAACAATGAGTTAAGTAAGACTGTCTTTACAAATGCTAGTGGGAGGCTGAGGTAGGTGGAGTGTTGTGAATTCGAGGCTGGCTTGGGCCACAATGTGAGCAAGGCCAGCTGGAACTACATAGTGTGACCCTGCCTCAAAAAAAAAATAGAGCTGGGAGTTTGGGTCAATGGCTTAAGCGCCTCTTGGCAGGTGCAAGGTTAAGAGTTCAATCCCTAGTACCGACAAAAAAAAAGAAAGATTTACAAATGCTAGTAATGATTATCTTGATAGTAGGATGATGGTTTATTTTTATTCTTCGTGCTTTTTCTCTCGTTTCAACTTTTCTGACATAAATACTTTCTATCAGGAGTAGAATTGTTGGAGTATAAGCAGTATATATGATGAGCTTTAGTTAATATAACCAAAGTTTTCCAAAATGGTTTTACATTTCTACAAGCAATCTATAAGAATTCAGGTTTGGATAACCAGGCAAGGTGGTACATCCTTGTAATCCCAGCACTTCAAAAAGCTGAGACAGGCAGATCCCAAGTTTGAGCCTAGCCTGGACAACTTAGTGACTTAGTAAGACCCTGTCTCCAAAAAAAGAAAGAAAACGAACAAATGAAAGAAAATTTTAAAAGAGCTGGCAGTGTAACTCAGTGGAAAGGCCCTGGGCTCAAGTCCCAATACTGGGGAAGGAGAGGTTTAGAGCAATTCTTTTCTTTTCTTTTTTTCCTTGTGGTACTGGAGGTCAAACCCAATAAGCATTGAGCTACATTCCCAGCACTTCTTTATTTTATTTTGAGACAGGGTGCCGATCAGTTGCTAAGTTGCCCTGGCTGTCCTCAAACTTGTCATCCTCCACCTCCGCCTTCCAAGTAGCTGGGATTACAAGTAGGGATCACCATACCTGGCATGGAGTGATACATTTTTAAACAGTGTGCCCCTAGCAGACAGCCCCTGGTTTCAACTTACTAGTTTACGAATTACAATAATTAATCAAACAAAAGTTAGGAATAAGTAGTAGCACTCACTTAAAACAAATAATTAGTGCTAAGGCATGAGTCTGGAATGCCTCCCAGAGGCTGCTATGTTAAAGGCTTAGGCATCAGCTAAGCCACTGTTGGAGGTCATGGAAATGGTAAGCAGTGGGGCCTCCTGAGTGACTGTAAGTCATTAAAGTTATGCCCTCAAAGAGGCTTGTAGGGTATTAGTCCCTCCACCTTTCCTGGCTGCCATGAGGCAGTTGGTTGTGCTTGGCCATGTGGTCTCACTGAAGCCACAGTTGCAGAGCCAATCAGTCATGGATTGAAAACTAAAATACGAGCCAAAGTAAAACTTTTCTCTTTTTAAATCTCAGGTATTTTATTATAGTCATGGAAAGCTAACACGATTATTGACATTATTTGCTAATATTTTCTCTATTGTAATTTTCTTTATCTAATTTTATTCATTTTTACCCTCTTCAGCTGTATTAATTTTTAGCGCTTTAAAACACTGAAATTAGATATCATTAATGTAGAAATCAGACAAGACTAAGACTCCTCTCTCCTTTCTTTACTACCTTTTCCCCCATTTATACATGTAATTATATCTAAAATTGCACTATATGTTTCTCAACTACATAGGGATTTTAAACCCTAAAAATTCAGGATTATGTGAAGACATAAAGAGCACTTCCAAAACTGCTGCAGAAAATGGCAAGAATAATGGGATAAGTGTGAGGCAGAGCATGTCGAGGGAGATTAATGTCAATGTGTCTTAATTTTTTTTTTTTTTTTTTGTGGCACCAGGGATCAAACTCACAGCCTTGCACCTGCCAGACAGGCACTTAAGCCACTGAGTCAAACTCCCAGCCCTAGTTTTTCGAGGCAGGGTCGCACTATGTAGCTCAGGTTGGCCTTGCGTTCACGTTGTAGCTCAAGCAGGTCTCGAACTCACAACACTCCGCCTACCTCAGCCTCCTGAGTGCTGGGATTACAATGTGTCTAATTTTAAAAATTTAAATACTCAATATATATTTCTATCACATCTTTTATTTAAAAAAAAGTATCTCATCATTAACACACACATTCTCTCTCCCACACTCTCTCCCTTCCCCTCCCTCTCCACCCCCTCCCTCACTCCCTCTCCCACTGCCCCCTCTCTCCTTTCATGGAGTTCATAGGACTATAGATCTTAACATCCCTATGATTCAGAGGACAAACAACATCCTTCTAAGAAAAGCAGACACTAAGATGCAGCACAGACAAGTGAGTGGCCCGCGCGCGGTAAGGTTGTCAAAGCTGTTCCTTTATTGTGCCAGATAACCTGGAATCTAAACTAAAAAGGACATGAAAGCATTATCATTTGTAGCCAGATTAAATCTAAATTTAAATTGTCCTCTAAAATTGCTTCTCTTAAAAAGAGCTCAGACATGAACAGGGTATATCCTGTTGGAATATTAATCATCTTGTCAAGAAAGCCTTTCTAACAAATACATTAATAAAAACTCATTGCTTTCAAATGCTCCCATTGCCCATGGAAATTATCAAACGGTCAGGCTCTACTCCACTGATGATGTAAGTTTTTTTATTCTAAAAATTCTCAAATCCATCTGTCTCATCCTTTAACATACCTTCCAGTATGTTAGGAGCCAGGTGCTGCAACAAGCCTATATTCAAATCCCAGTTCTGCCGCTTTCTAGCTTCGTTACTTCAATCAAGTAACTTCAATTCTTGTGTTTCACCTTTCTCTCTAAAAAGGGATGATAATAATAGTACCTATATCACTGTATCTATATTTATACCTATCTCTCTCTCTCTCTGTTTCGGAGGACAATCCAGGGCACATAATAAGCACTTAGTAAATTTAATTGTCAAGGCAATTTCTAGGAATTTATCACAAGGAATTAATTTTAAATATGCAAAAAGTTTTATATACAAGAATTATACCAGCAAGATTTTACAACATCAGAACTTTATAAACAACTATCCAATAAGTATTAACTCACTTACATTCTACACAAACACAGTCTAGCAGCTAGTAGGATCTTGCTTTTTATTTGTTTGTTCTTTGTGGTACTGGGGACTGAATTCAGGGTCTTTGCACTGTGCTACATTTCCAGCTGTTCTTATTTTGAGGCAGGGTTTCACTAAGTTGCTAAATTGTCCAGACAGGGCTCAAACTTTTAATCTTCCTACCTCAGCCTTCCAGAGTGCTGGGATTACAGGCGTGAGCCACCATGTCTTGCTATGATCTCAGTTTTACAAAAAAAAATTAATTAATTAAAACCCATGGGTACATTCAGAACTGCAATATGGTTATACACATTGTTCAAAGCACCTGCCCTGGAGGCAAGTAGGATCTGAAATCTAGCTGTGCTTTGCTTATCAAGTTGCACATCTTGGTCCAGAGCTGCATTCACCCAGTAAATAGGATGCTTTCGGCTAAACTGTGCCAAAAGCTAATGTGGGCCAGCATCAGCCTTGTTTATTTAGGGACTGAATAAAAGACTGAACAGACACAGACAAGTGTTAGCACTGATCATCCTACCAGGATTCCAAAAGATGCTTGTTTCCTTCATTATGATTTCTCATATTTTTCCAGTTTTCTGCAATGAACACAATGTATTACTTTTAGAAGTATAATAAAATTTACTTTAAAAACAATTGTATTAAAGGAACACAATCAAAACTATCATGAAATATTATCTCAAGCCCATTATGATGATTTTTTTTTTTTTTTTTTTTTTTTTTTGCGGCACCGGGGATTGAACTCACAACCTCACGCCTGCCAGGGCAGGCGCTTAAGGCACTGAGTCAAACTCCCGGCCCTGGTTTTTCGAGACAGGGTCGCACTATGTAGCTCAGGCCGGCCTTGCGCTCGCGTTGTAGCCCAAGCCGGCCTCGAACCCACAACACTCCGCATGATGATTTTAAAAATAGCAAACTGTTGGCCAAGGATATGGCAAAATTAGAACTCTTGTCTATTTTAAGTAAGCAAGTAAAATGGTATAGTCATATGGAAAAACAGCATAGCAAGTTTCCCTAAAAAAATATAGAATAAAGTTACCATATAATCCAGCAATCCCGATTTTGGGTATATACCCAAGAGAATTAAAAACTGAATCTCAAAGATATGTGTATACCCACCACTGCAGCTTTGGTCATCGCAGCCAAGAGGTGGAGACTGGCAACTTGAACTTTGAGCTTGATCAGCTGCCTCTCCCAGGGTCATGCACCCTTCCTGGGAGCAGCCCACATCCAGTGACAGATCAATGCAGGGCTCAAAGTTCCATCCACTCACTGCCTCTGAGAAGGGCTATCCCAGTGCCAGGGTCCCCTGGGATCAGCTGAGGCCTTTCTGGAGACCATTCCACAGGTCAGCTTCTCCCTTAGCCCAATCCTGCTGCCTCTATTCCTCTTTAGGTGTGGCTTCCAAGAGCAAATAAACTTCCTGCATGTGAATCTCTACCTTAAGTATGTTCCCAGTGAACCCAAACTGTGAATACTTTCAAATGAATGTAAATTGTATATATTCCAAACATATACCAGTGAAAGAATCAGTATGTCAAAAAGAAAAATATAGCCCGGTGTGGTGGGGCAAGCCTGTGACCCCAGGATTTGGGAGGCTGAGGCAAGAGGATCACTATAAGGAGCAGCTGAAGCTGGAGATTGATCACATGTGCCAGGGGCGGGGGTGAGAAAGGCCTAGTCAGAGAACAACAAGTGCTCCCGGCAAACAGGTGTTCCAATCCCCAGAACACCAAGCCCTTAGGTTGCCATGGATGCAGATTACTAGGCAACAAGATGGTATGTGACACCAAGCTGCTAATGTTTAAATAGACGCACTATAGTGGTTGAGCAGTTCCTTTCCTCCCATCCAGAAAGAGGGCTCCACCTGACCTCAGCTTTCCTCTCTTTTCTTTATTTTTCTATTCTCTCAACATCCTTCCCCTGGGGAACGTCTAGAGCTGCAGCCAGAAGCCCCACATGGCACCTGAACATGGACTGGGTTAAGAAGAAATAGTGAGTGAGGGGATACTTCTCATTGTGGTTGAAAAAGTGTGGAGAAGTGGACTGATAACATCAATATTCATCACAGGAGTGTACTGGTATTGACATTATCAGGTGTTAAACTCGGGGCAAAAAAACAAGTTCACTAGAGCCAGAAAAAAAAAAATGAAAACAAGCTCAAAAATAAAGAGATGCATTGATTGTACCAGTGGTTAAGCATGGGGCAAACAGAGTCTCAAGGATCATAAATATATATGGCTCTGTTTGTTGTATGCTTGATTCCTGTATTTACTTTCTTTTTGTGGATTTTGATTAGAGGGGGTCTAACAGCCACAAAGGATTAGACTCAGAGCATTATTTTAAAATCAAGTACCAAGTGAGGAAAAATGGCGGAACAGCAGCCACCCCAATAACCTTACCTGAGCCACAAGCGGCAATTTCTGCCTTCTCAGTTCAGGGAAATCTTGCTACATTATAGGCTGAGATTTTCACCCTTCGAAAAATAGAGTCATCCTTTAAGATAACTGCTCAACAATTGACCTTCGAAAATGCAAATAAATGATGTATAGCATGGAGAGCTTCCCTGAGGCAGGCTGGCTTGGTGTACCAGGAAGCTCGTTGGGACCTGCAATGAGGAGTTGGTGTTTGCATGCTGCTGTGGGCAGCAATGAGCAGCTGAGGGACCAAAGCCTGGCCCACCCTACCTCCTGCATGCTGCTGTGAGAACTCCACCAGGGCCTGCCAAGCCATTAAATGGCCAACTGGCCTGCTGGCACCACAGCACTCAGCTTGGGGCCCTGGGAAATGCACTTGACCTCAAAATAAAAATGGAGGCCATGGCTACAGAGGTAGCAACAGCCATGTGCCCTGGGTGAGGCACTGGCCATGGGGCTCACTCCCAGCAGCAAGGCAAGCACTGACACCCTCCTGGTTACTGGCACCAAAGTGTCGGTGCCAAACAGCAAGGCTAAAGAAAAACAGTTTTCCCCTCAGGGCAATGACCTGCTGCCAGCAGAGGAGCTCACCCACAGCCCAGTGCAGCAAGGCAGGAGCCACTGGAGGTGGGAGCCACAAGCAGGAGCCCCAGGCACCCAAATACTGGATATGGGTTTTTCTTCTATACAGAAGACAAAATCGCAAGCTGTTATATGGACCTTACAAGATCATTCATCCACTCCAACTAACCCTTTTTTCAGACAGTGCTTATGTTTGTGGTGTGATGCACCACACTGACACTGCCACCATTCAGACTAACCACGAAGATCTTTTTCATTTATTTCACACTCTCCAATTTGACATATGGTCACACCATGTTCCCTGCTTTATTAGTCACTTATGTTTCTTATTCCCAATTGCCAGGGTACCTCACTGAGGGAAGTGCTACAATAAACAGACTACTAGCTACTGTCACTGTTACTCCCTCAGACGCCATTCAACAGGCTAAAAATTGTTAAACAGGCTCACCCACCACATGCTCTAAATTCAGTTACAAAAACAAAAGGGGGACTTCTTTAAAAAATGTATACTTCATAATAGACTTTACTTGGCAGTACATACTGTTAACTTCTTAAATCCTACTAAGGATGAAAGTATAGCAACAGAAATACAATTCAATCAGATAAAGGATAAAAAGTTAGGAAGGGTCCTTTGGAAAGATTGTCATATTAGACAATGGAAGGAATGTAGCTCAGTGCTGTTCTGGGATCTAGGCTATGCTTGTGTTTTTACAGAGAATGCTGAATGGCCTATCTTGGTGCCATAGCATGCTGTCCAGTGGTATCATGGACCTAGATATGGAGAGGAAGTTGATTCTACCTTTCAAGAAACTGATGCACAGTCCTATGACAGTGATGCCTCAGAGACCACACCACAGCCAATAGACAAGAATGGGGCTAAAACTGACTTGGGGCCAATTGAAGGACTTGAGTCAGGATGCCCAGGAGATGGTAGCCAAAAATAAAAATCACAGAGTAGGTGAATGAGTGTTTAGAGATACCTGAGTTGAAAGTTACATGAAAGAAGGGGACACAAAAGTTACTAATATTCTTAAGACAAAATAAAATACAAAACCATAGTGATTATAGGTAAAAGATTTTATTCCTTCCAAATTCTTCTTGCAAGATATCTCTGCTAACTGACCTACAACAAACTCTGTCTAGTCTATTTATAGTTATAACTTCTAAAATTATAAAAAGTTATTGTAATTCAACTTGGTCAAAAATATATTTGAGTGCACTCTGATTTTGTAAGGTATTTGTCCAGTCTGTTGAGCAGTGTACTCGTTTGTCTGTTTGTCATATCCATGAACATCTGTTTTTTATTTGAGTTCAACAATTTTTTCTCTTTTTTCTTTTGCATTTTTGGATCATTTGTTCATGGTATAATTTGAGTTATAGATTTAAAAAGAATGC
The DNA here is from genome assembly GCA_004363535.1 of Dasyprocta punctata. Classification (NCBI taxonomy): domain Eukaryota; kingdom Metazoa; phylum Chordata; class Mammalia; order Rodentia; family Dasyproctidae; genus Dasyprocta; species Dasyprocta punctata. The sequence goes on along the minus strand of RJWM01020670.1, from coordinate 16,579 downwards.
TTCCATCTGGGTTGACAGTTGATCAAAATGATTCTAAGATTGGTAAATGTAAATGTAATGTATATTGTTGTTTATTATGACCTGAGAGTCTCTCATTGTTCAAAAATAGTGTATTAAATGTTGTGACTATATTTTCATAAGTCATTAAAAAACTGTTAAAATAGTTAACAAAAATTCCTTAGGGTAGGGGGAGATTATTGGACAGGACTCCAATTGATGAATAAGAAAGCAGGTGCCTGGAATAACTTTAACCAATTCTTGTTCATTAATGGGAGGCCCTAATGATCTCCATAGCTTTATGAGAAATACCTCAATAATTGTTATTAAAAATATATTATTGTGATATATTTCTGTTGGTCATCATCAAGAGGATTAAGTTTTCTAGACTATAAGGTTTCTGATTTAAAGATGCTCTGGTACAAAGGTTCTTATATGGCTATAACAATTTACTGTTATTAATCTCATGGTGTATCAAATGTATTCATGCTTCAGATGTACAGGTCTCCAAAACTGTAATGCAGAGATGAGTGATAGACTTTCCTTTCAGATTCAGACCTCTACCTTTAACAAAAACTTATGAGATGTACATCCCACTAAAGGTCAACAAGTTAGGTAAAAGATTCTTCTTATGTGTTAGGGGTGATTGACTAAAAGAGGTATTTTATGTCAAAATGGAAATTCAGTTGTGTTACAAAAATGTCATGATTGTCATGCTATAATATTATATATGGTTTTGATTTCTAATTTTCTATGTAAAACATGTAACTGGTAACATTCTGTAGGGATTCGAATGTTAAAACATCCAGTTTCATTGTATGTTCTAAGGTGCTTGATATTTAGACAAGATAGTAATGTTAAGTTTACTGCCTCTATTACACTGTACTGTTATCACGCTTCTCTTCTAGATGTTCAACAACTGAGGTTTAGAGACCAAAAATTAGAGAGATAGATGAGCTAAGAGGATAGCCAATATTTTGGCCCTAGTCCTCCAAGGTCAGTGAGGACCCAGGACATAAGAGAACCTCTGCTGCAATATCCTATACGCTATGAGTCCCTGATCTTTTGATCAAGGAGATTGTGAAACCACAGAGAGAAGTGATCAGTGGTGTATAGTGTGCCTAAGGAGAGTCACCAGGGGAGAAAAATCTCCCAAGCTTTCACAGAAAGCAACCTGGTCAAGCAATGGCCATGACTCATCCAGATGGCTGACACTGACAGAAGCACCAAGAGGTGTGTGCATGGTTCCAAGGTAAATCCTAAGGAGACTTAACTGACCTTGATAGATAGCAAGAGATTGATTTTAATTAATACAGGTCTCATCTTAACTTGGTCTTGAACATCCAGCAGAAAAGCATAACTACAAGAAAGAAATTTGTTTGCAGAGTCCTCCAAACACAGCTCCTCCAGATTCAGCTAATCACCCATCATTTGCAACTACAAAACAGAAAAGGGGTAGATGTAGGGAGTGGCTGAAGCTGGATATTGATCACACATACAGGGGAGAGGCAAGCCCAGTAGGAGAACAGTGAGTGTCCATGGCAAATAGGTGTTCCAGTCCCCAAAACACCAAGCCCTTAGGTTGCCATAGATACAGATTACCAGGCAACAGGATGTCACATGACACTAAATTGCTAATGTTTAAATAGATGCACTGTAGTGGTTGAGCAGTTCCTTTCCTCCCATCCAGAGAGAGGACTCTACTTGACCTCAGCTTTCATCTCTTTTCTTTATTTTTCTGTCCTCTCACCATCCTTCCCCTGGGGAACACCTAGAGCTGCAGCAGGATGCTACAGATCACTGTGAGTTCAAGGCCAGCCTGGGCTACATAGTGAGTCAAGGCCAGCCTTAACTATATAGTGAGACCCTGTCTCAAAAAGGAAAAAAAAATTAAAAGAAAAAAATGCTTTCTTTTCCTAATAATTTGTATTTCCTTCTTTGCCTTTACATTTAATCTCTACATTTTTAACACATTTGGAGCTTATTTAAATACAATAGAGAACAGGTTTCTTGGTTTTTTCTCTCATTGTTGAGACAAAATATCTGACACCCAAAATTCAGGAAAGAAAGGTTTATTTTGTTCACAGTTTGTGGAAGTTTCAGTCCATACTCAGCTGGCTCCAAGGCAGGTGGTAGGGTACAGGTGCAACATGTCCAGCCACCAGAAGCCAGCAAAGCAATAAGAGCAAACTGGGGAAAGCAAGCCTCTTTTCCTCCCTTATATTGTAAGTAAGCTACCACCCCCAGTCCTCAGGACTGGTGTAGCACTCACACCATCTCTGTGCCCTCCTCTTGCACAGGCTAAGGATATTTACAAAGAATGAACCCTAGCTCCCTGCTGAGTCTGTTAAACTCAAAACTTCAAGTTGACACAATGTATCAACCATAACAACATACATTTGATTGTATTTTCTTCTTATAATAAACTAATTCTCCCAATGCCATTTGCCAAACAGTTTATTACTAGTTCACTGATTTTTGATGTTATGCACAGTAATCAAACACATAATAAATATTTAAATTTTTTAAAATGTATTTTAGTAAAAGACACATTCCCATTAATCTCCTCAATGCACCTCGCTTCAGACACACTTATTCCATCCTTCTTGCCACCATTTTTTTTTTTTTTTGGCCATATGGGCCTTCACACAAAGCTATATTGCCATCCCTTTTTAATTTTATTTTGAGACATGATCTCGCTTAGTCACTGAATTGCCTATGCTGTCCTCAAACTTGCAATCCTCAGCCTCTCAGCATACTGGGGCTACAAGCATGTACCACCAACTCCTAGCTCTTCTTACTTTCAAAAGCAGTCCTGGAAGTCTTAATGTCTTTAGTTACATAGTCGTGGCAGCCTTGACATGCTGAATTGATTCAAAATGTTCATCTTTCCTGGGCATTTTGATTATGGGAAGAACCAGAAGTTGCACGGTGCCAGATCATGTGAATAAGGTGGACGAGGACACAGAGGGATGTTTTCACCAGCCTGTCTTTCTGTTGGATGGCATTCAGCAGCAGCATTCACCATATATTTTACAACACCTTGTGAAAACATTCTGGAAAGAGGACTTCAGAACAGCGTCAGAAGCTGGGTATGGCGGTGCACACCTTTAATTCCAGCACTCAGGAGGATGAGGCAGGAGGATCATTGTGAGTTCGAGACCAGCCTGGACTACAAAGTGAGTTCAAGGCCAGCCTGAAGTGCATAGTGAGACCCTGTCTCAAAAAAATAGGCTCAGTAGTGTAAGTGCCTGCCTGGTAGGTTTGAGGTTGTGAGTTTGATCCCTGGTACCAAAGAAAAAGAACTGCTTCAGAAAGTGGCAAGGATGATGGGACAGATGTGTTCAGAGTGAGGGGATGTATTTTCGAGGGAGATTAATAGCAATGTGTCTTTTACTGTTATGTAGACATTCACATATGTTTCAGTCATCCTTGTATATTTGATCTTCAGATTTTTAAATATATTTGAAGTTTATTTTTTATATAATAGGAGATAGGGATTTGATTGCATTCTTTCTCTTTATAGTGAGCTGATTTTCTCTATACCATTCACTAAACAACCCATTTCTTTGCTGATGTGTGATGTTAGGTCTCTGCTGTACAACAAATTCCCACGTATACACAGATCTGTTTCTTGACTTTCCACACTGCTCCTGTGGCTTAAAGATATGATCAAAATTCCACTTAGATAGTCATTAAGTACATTTTAGAATCTCTTTACTAATTTCTCTCCCAAAATCCTTCTGGAATTTTCATTAGAATTATGCCACATTGGGCTGGGGATATAGCTCAGTGGCACAGCTCCTGCCTGGCAAGCGTGAGGTAGTAACTTCAATCCCCAGTACCCCCCAAAAAAAAGTATACATAAAAGTATATATATATATATATATATATATGTATATATGTATATGCTGCATTTACAGAGTAATTTGTGAGAAGTTAAATTATTAAAATCTTAAATCAGCCCATGTGTTAACGTGGCATTTTATTTTATTTATTTTGGTATTAGAGTCACATTGTCTTTTCTATAACTCTTTGCATTCTTTATTAGCTTAATATCTGGATATCATAAGGGTTTTGTGTTATTAAAATGTCTTTCTAATTTATGTTAACATTTATAATTGGTTATTGTTTTTTGTTTTGTTTTGTTTTTGCAGCACCGGGGATCGAACTCACAGCCTCACGCCTGCCAGACAGGCACTTAAGCCACTAAGCCAAACTCCCAGCCCTAGTTTTTTTGAGGCAGGGTCGCACTGTGTAGCTCAGGCTGGCCTTGCACTCGCGTTGTAGCCCAAGCAGGCCTCGAACTCACAATGCTCCAGCTGCCTCAGCCTCCCGAGTGCTGGGATTAAAGGCATTTGCCACCACTCCCAGGTTCTAATTGGTTATTGTTGATCAGAATTCAATATCCTTATACATAGACAATACATCTGGCCATCCTACTGAACTCTTTTAAACTGTAATGTTGAATCTGGAGAGATATTTATATAAATGATCAACATCTGAGAGTAAGAAATGTACCCATTCCTTCTCAACTTTGCATGTTATAACAAATACTTATCATTCTTCACATTCATCCAGCACCTTTAAATACCTGCCAAGGATGTAATCAAAGGGGTTCTCTCCTTTTAAGTCCACACCACCCATTAAGGAAAACAAAACTTCCAGACTCTTGGTGCAGCTAGAACAAAGACTTTAAAATGGAGATGGCTGAAATAAAGAAGGAACCACTAAGAAGAAGGAGGAGAACAAGAAGAAAAAGAAGGAAGAGGAAGTAGAGGAGGAGGAGAAATAAAAAAGAGGAGGAGGAAGAGAAAAAAGGAGAAAAAGAGAAAGAGGAAGAGGAGAATGAAGAGGAAGAGGAGGAGGAGGAAGGCAGCACTGTGAAGATTCATTCTGGTAGAGAGGTTGAAGCCCGAGAGAGGTTGACGGCAGAGATTCTCGCGGTAGCACGCGTTGCTCAGATTGGTGGAGTTAGCAGGAAACGCAGCAGCATCTTTGCCAAATAGAGGTAGCTCCACTGGGTCAGAGCTGCAACGTAATGTGGGTAGTGCTACTAGCAACACACGCCCCACGCTGCATCTGTGAACAACTTTATAGACTCGGTAAGCTACCTAATATTATTTAGTAAGTTATCCTTTTTTAAACCAGCTGGAAAAGGTTTCTGCAGTTTATAACAAAACACTGACAGAGTTATATGTCACATTCATTTGTGTCTTTTAGCAATGGACAAGACAAAGATACTAATTTGCAAGGCAATGGTCATAGTGTGGATCACTTCATCCTTCCCAAACCCTGAGGGAAACCAGGCATGGCGGCTCACGTTTATATCTCAGCACTCCGGGAAACTGAAACAGAAGGACTGCAAGTTTGAGCCTAGCCCAGGCAACTTAATTTCAGTGATTTAGCAAGATCATGTCTCGAAATTAAAAATTAAATAAAGGGTTAGAAATATAGCTCAGTGGGAAACCCTGGGTTTGATCCCCAGTACCACAAAAGGGGTGACACTAAAGATGTAGCTCTGTAGAGAACATTTGCCTAACACACACAAAGCTCTGGGTTCAAGTCCTAATAACACACACACACACACAGGAACATGGAATAAACAAGTATCAGTGTCAGCACTTGTTTTGATTTTTTTTTTTTTTTTTTTTTTTTTGCGGCACCAGGGATTGAACTCACAACTTCGCACCTGCCAGGGCAGGCGCTTAAGCCGCTGAGCCGAACTCCCGGCCCAGCACTTGTTTTTAAATTATCCATGGATTCCTAGTGCCCTAGAACCTGGGTTACAGTGGGTCACATATGAAAAAGTGGAGAACAAACCAGTTCGAGGAAAATACTGGGGGAATAAGGGGTGATATCCATGGAAAATTGCCTTAGTTCATTTTGTGTTTCTGTAACAAAACACCTGGAGCTGGTTAGTTTATAAAGAGGCTTCTTAGCTCACAGTTCTGGAGGACCAGACATTGTGCTAGCATTTACTGGGGTCTTGTGAGGGCCCTCTGGCTACCACAATGGAGTGGATGGCATTGAGGTGGCATGCCAGGAGGAGGAATCACATGAAAAGACAAGAGAAACAGAGAGGCCATCAAGCCAGGCATGGTGGCACAAACTTAGTGATTTAGTGATAGACCCTGTTTCAAAATACAAAATAAAAAAGGGCTGAAACTGTAACTCAGTGTCAAGGCCCTGGGTTCGATCCCTAGTACTGAAAAGAAAATTCTCCTCAAAATCACTAACTCCCTGCTTATTTTGGAGTGAATGTTTAATAATTTAATGTTCTCTATGTGGTCCAAAAATACCCCAGAGCAAAACTTTGGATTACATGAGTCCTGAATTGATTGTACCTCATTGTTCCCAGCTTGAGTAACGCAAATACTGTTGAAGAAAGTCACAGATAAATATACAAAGTAAAAAGAATCCCTGAGCTGCATAGTGCGACCCCGCCTCAAAAAACCAGGGCCGGGAGTTTGGCTCAGCAGCTTAAGTGCCTGTCTGGCAGGTGCGAGGCTGTGAGTTCAATTCCCGGTGCCGCAAAAAAAAAAAAAAAAAAAAAAAAAGTAAAAAGAATCAAGATGTACAGTCCCCTACAATGAATGTAATTATTGTGTACAGAAACAGGTACAATAAACATAAAATAGTAATTAATTATAATTTCCTTTTGATTTATTTTAAATCCTACATGTTTTAATAATTTTTTTATTGATGGATCTCTTAAAATTTACTTTTCGTTATTATTTCATTGTTTTGTTTTCACAGACCATATTTGAAGTGATGCTAAAGCTTTGGGGTTTGTTTGGTTGGTTTGTGATTTGTTTTGTTTTGTTTTGAGTTGGGTTTTTTTGTTTTTGTTTTTGTTTTTAGGTGTTTTGTTTTTTGGGTGTTTTGTTTTGTTTTGCTTTTTGATATTACATGATCAGCTGATATAAATGTCCCATGGGCCAAGTGTGGTGGTGAATGCCTACAATCTCATCACTCTGGGGGTTTGAGGTAGAAAGATTACAAATTCAAGCCCAGCCTGGCCAATTTAGCAATTTATTGAGAACTTTTCTCAAAATAAAAAATAAAGGTGGGGGAGTACTGGGATGTAGCTCAATACAAAGGCCCTGTGTTCAATCCCCAGTGCTATAAAATATAAATAGTTAAATAATTAAACAAGCCGGGTGTGGTGGCTCACGCCTTTAATCCCAGCACTCAGGAGGCTGAGGTAGGAGGAGCATTGTGAGTTCGAGCCCAGCTTGGGCTACAGCGCAAGCACAAGGCCAGCCTGAGCTACACAGTGTGACCCTGTCTCAAAAAACCAGGGCCTGTCTGACAGGTGCGAGGTTGTGAGTTCAATCCCTGGTGTCACAAAAAAAAAAAAAAAATTAAACAAATAAATATTCCATGAATACTGCGCTTTGAAACAATGAATGTTTTGGGAGTATGCAAAGTTAGATATTATTGAAAGAAGACAATTTGTGTATCTTCTTATTCAAACATTTTGCTTGCTTATTTCCCATCTGCCTTATCAAAAATATCTAACAATAGTTCATTAAATTTATTATTGATTTTTTAAGAAATCTATCCCCCCCCAAAAAAATAAAATCTATCCCCTTTTTTTACTAGCTTTTGCTCTCTGTATTTTGAGTGTACACTGTTTAGGGTATGTTCCTTCACTTATGACCAGAACATATGTTTACACTATATCTTCTTGATCTGTTGTGCTTTTTTATTTATCAATCTGCAATAACCCACTTTATCCTTTATTTATATATATATATCAGCTATATACAGCTGTAATAGGATTTCAAAGATGGTCACACCAAATCTTTAGTGTGGGCTGGAAGGCAGGATGCCTGCAGAAGCTGATGGTGGAGGCAGTCTGACAAAAGCCAGCCTTTTTGTTCCATTCCAGCCTTCAACTCATTATCTGAGGCCTGCCCCTGTGGTAGAGGGCAGTGTGCTCTACATAGAGTTTGCTAATTTAAATAATAATTTCATCCAAAAACTTTCCAAGCTGACACAAAACGAGTCACCACATTCCTTACAACTTTTCTGCGTTAAACTTTGTATGGTGGTGCCTCGGTTCGAGAACCTGATTTGTTTTACGATTCAGAGGGGACCGTAGCTGTGTGTGCGTTTGAGTGGCCAAGATCACCGTTGTCGAGTTTGCCACCTGGTGTGGGCTTTGTGAACAGAAGCAAAATTTTGTGGGAGGCTTTGGCTTGAGAACCAAATTGTCTGTGAACAGAAGTGTTTGTGAACCAAGGTGCCACTGTATTAAATTTCAGCTTTTTTTCTGGCTCATATTTTGCTGGCTAGCATTTTCTATTGCATCTTTTTTTTTACCTTTTAAGTCTATCACTTGTAAATAACACGTTACTAGATATAATTTTTAAAAATACAATTTTGAGATTCTCAGGTTTATGATTTACAAATTTAACCCACTAACATAGGCTGTCATCTCTGATGTATTAGGACTATATTTGCGACCTTTTCCAAGTTCTATTTCTGCCATACTTTGTTGCCTAACGTCTGACAGATCAAATTTTCTTCTGCTTGTCTGAAATGTATATTTTGTATTTATTCTTCAGGTAGTGATCCCTAATGTATTGAGAACTGTACTTACTTATTTTTTCCTATCAGTGTCTCAAATTTAGCAAACTCTTACACCTGTGTAAATGATCTATTAATATCTCACTTTCTTTCCACCAGTGCATAATCCCAGACTGTTGTGGATAAGCTCTTTGCAGCATCTCCAGAATTGTTTGTATATAGGAGGGAGCTAGCAGTTATTCTTAGATCACCATTCTCTCTGGAACCAGAAGTATCTGGTTTAATGTGTGAAATGGTCATGCAAATACATTTACGTAAGTGTACACATGCATGCCTTAAGAATAAGAATTTGAAATTAGGCATGGGGGCACATGCCTGTAATCCCAGCACTTGGAAGGCTGAGCCAGGAGGATTTCCACAAGTTTGAGGCCAATGTGGGCTACATAGTGAGTTCAGTGCTAGCCTGAACTACACAAAGAGACATCATCTCAAAATACCAAAAAAAAAAAATTCATTTCAGTAATAGATATATGACCATTAATCCCCCTCAAAATACTCTGCCTGGCTTCTTGCACATGTATCCCATCTGTGTTTCCTCTTTCTGAAGCAGTTCTGGAAGTCCTCTTTCATGAATCTCTTTAGTTGCACTGTCACAGCTGCCTCGATGTCCTGAATGATTCAGAATATTTACTTTTCATGGTCGTCTTTACTTTGGAGAAGAGCCAGACTCACACAATGCCAGTTTATACTGCTTATGATTTTAATGTTTTTACAAAAACATTAAAATCATAACTTTAATTTCTGCCTTTCTATTGATGGCACTCCGTGTGGCCCTCATCCCAAGTGAGCAAGCAGGCCTGAGCGATATGTCACTGGGCGCCACTCCTGTTGCCAGGGTGAGTCCATCCACCAGCTCCAAGACAACTCTGTATTTTACTTCCACTTGGCATGGGGCAGCAGAGGCAGAGACTAACCAACTGATCTTCTCCTGGACGAGGACAGTGCTCAGGGAGAGAAGGGAACAACCAGACTCCTGACAGTTGAAGTCAAGTCCCACAGTCCACCTGAACCCCTACTCCATGGCCTATATCCAGCAGAGATCAGAGGGCTGATTGTACCAGTGGTCTGGGGTGTATGGACAGAGGGACCTCTGGTGCAGGGACAGCATCTCAAAAACCCACAGGCTCTAAAGCCAGGCAGACAAAATTGTGATCAGCTGGATCCCAGGACTGCAGCTCTGTCAAAAACACAGGAAGTTTCTCTGTGACTCAATCTTTTTAAAAATTTTCTGTTTTTCATTATTTGTTTTCTTTCTTTCATTTGGGCTATTTTGTGGATTGGGGGCATTTCTCCTACCACTACTCCTTTTTTTTTCTTTTTCTTTTTTTCTGTCTTTAAGTTTCTTTTCTCTCCTTTTCTCTATTCTCCTTTTAACTTTTTTCCTCTTCCTTCTTTTATTTCCCATATTTTTTTGTTTTTTTCTTCTTTTTCATATTTGTTCTTTCCTGCAACTGTTCTCTAGCACCACTAATTTACTTCTACTCCTCAATAGGACCCCCATCTCACTTTTCTCTCCTTCTTCTCCTATCCTATTGATTTCTCAAGTTTTGCTCTTGTCATTCTCTGTTTCCCCACCCCCTCTACCTTTAGCAGTATAACTACTAAGCTTTATAAATCTCTGGATAGCTAGTCAATGTTGCACTACTGCTGTTGAGTACTGTGCTGTTCTATTGTTAGTAGGGGTAAAGCTGTAGTACTTGCTTTATCTTAGTGTTCATACTATAATTATAGATCTCTTTTCTGTGATAAAGGGTGGTACATTATTGATCCTTAGGGTTTGTCAATATTTGGTTTGTATTTGACACTATAATTGATGCTGATTTTTATTACTATAGCCAACATGACATCGTTGTTGTTATTAATTGGCTTTCTTGGGATGCCAATATCTGAATTGCCTTGGGGTCATTAACAATACTATGACCCATTCCTGGAAAACTAGGTACTGAGCCAAATACACGGCATCCTCTAATAGTTAACCATGCCCAGAAGATATCACTGAAAAGTCGACATTAAAGATTTCTCCACACTAGAAACAAAACTTTTCACTACAGTCAACCTACAAGCCTCAACACAAAAGCAAACAAACAACAACCAAAAACCAAAACCGAAACAAAACAAACAAAAAAACAGAAACATGAGAAGACCAACAAAACGCCTCCAAAAACTCCCAACTCTTACAAAGCTAATCCATAGGGGGTGTAAGGGGAGGAAACCAAAAGGCACACACCCTAATTATTGAAATGATATTGGTGAGATAACAAAACAGATCAATAAGGCACTTGATAAGCTCATAGAAGACATAAGTAAACAGATATAGAGCCAAATAAAATCATCACCAAGTCATAAGAAGACACTAATAAAAAGTGAGCACAGCTAAACGAAATGATGCAAAACATGAATGACCAACATAGAAAAGAATTACACTCCAAATTAAAAACAGAAATTCAAGAGATTAAAAATTCTATTAAAAGTACAGGCAACTGCTGGGGATTTAGCTCATTGGCATAAGCACCTGCCTGGCAGGTGCAAGGTTGTGAGTTGGATCCCCAGGACAAAAAAAAAAAAGGTTGTATCAAAAGTATGGGCAATGGAAGTGACCAATGTGAGACTGAAATATCACAACTAGAAGACAGAGCTGTTGTCATCAATTAATAGGAAAACAAGGGAACATGAAAAGTGATCAACAGCTCCTAGAGAGTACAAAGACAACTAAGCTCAAACGGTAGAAAGTGGCAAGAATGACAGGGTAAGTGTGTTCAAAGTGAGGGGATTATTTTCAGGTGGTTCATACCAATGCATATGTAATAATTTTAAAAACTTACTGTAATAATTTTAAAAACGTAAACATTGTATTTTTTATCACTCGTGTGCATACATGCATGCAGATGTTTGATTATACGCAATTGTTTTTTCTTCGTTCCTTTCAATGTTTCACACACCTTTTGTTGTAGTCAGGGTTTGCAAGGAAAATTATTTAATACAGGACACATAATTTATAGAATTATTTTATAATACTCACCCAAAGAGTGAAACATGAAAAGTGCAAGAAATGTCCACACACTAAAGACCCCAAAGAATTCAGCTGAGGGCCCGGATCCCACAGCAGTATCTTACATGAGTCCAGATGAAGACCTAGAGCCCATGACAATGCCCCCTTCAAGTCCAACTGGAGACCTAAAGCCCACGACTATGACTTATGCAAGTCTGCTTCCAGGATCTGCACTGGGAAGGCCCCAAGGTCAGTGGTAGAAGCTAGAAAGTCCATGCCAGTGGGATGAAGGATCTATGCCAACAGACTGAGGGTTCTGAACTGGAGCCAGGAAACAATGCTTGAAGTCAGGACCAGGGGCTCCCCCAAAAAGTATTACAGCCATCCTCAGTGACACAGAGGTCCTGAGTTCCTCTGACAATGAGAACAGCTGAGTTCTTATCAGGAAAGAAGCTCAACAAGCTCCTCCAGGAGAACCAACGGCAACAAGAAAACCAACAGCACTACATAACAACACCTCTTCCTGTCCTGTTCTCCTTTTTATGTTGTTGGCAACAATCCCCAGGTGGGCCATCCACACCCAGCACCACACTGATTCAGTTCAGCTGCCGTTACATGCTGTCTACCAGTTGTCAGTCCACCACACCTTTCAAGAAGCTACCAAATTTTGGTGGTAAAGATGATATTGTGTTCATTTTTACGGTTCTCTGAAGGCCAAGTATATCCTTAACATCATAAGCCAGTAAGGAATATGAAATGTCAACTTTAATCACTATTCTCTAAAATGGCATCCTTTTCATGCTTTACTACATATACTTTCTTTTTTTTTTTTTTTTTTCGTCTGATACTGGGGATTGAACTTATAACCTCACACCTGCCAGGCAGATGCTTAGGCCACTGAGCTAAATCCCCAGCCCATTTACTACATATACTTTATACTGGATGCTTTACATTCAGGACTGGGCTACACAGTGATGCATTAAATTCATGTTTAGGAAAGCCACAGGCAATTTCAAGAGGTTCCACTGACCAGAAGTAAAAGATTATAATTAAGCTACTATGGACAGCTTTTGAAAAGGAAAATTTCAACAGAAAATTGTAGCCACATTTGTGAATTCTTGATTACTCATAAGATAAAATTGCATGAATAATTGAAACCTACAGATTATCCTAATAAAATTGATTTCCCTCTATACTATTAACTCTTATTTCACCCCATAATTTACAAATCTGATCATACGAAATTTGGAAAGATGGAAGGACTATCATTGTAGTTAGAAAATGAAATACTGTTTATAAATTGAATGTATCTGTATGAAGGATTATGGAAACTCATTAAAACACATCCATATTACCAACATGTCATTCAGTTGGACTTTTTATTGGAATTTTTCATTTGATTGAAAAAAGCAGGTAACAGACTGAAACCATATTCAAAGAGAAGCATTAAAAAAACACAATCCTATGAAAATAAACCTTGAAAGATGTGCTGAAAGTTCAATAAGGAATAATAGAAGACACCTATGACCTGTGCGGTTCAGTGTTACAGAAGATTGCACAGGTTAAGTACTCCTTGGAGCCAGAACTGTTTTTGTAGTTCAGATTTTCGAATATTTATATAGAGAGAAATATCTTGGAGATGGAATCCAATTCTAAACCGGAAACTCACTTATATTTATATCTTATATGTACCATATACAGGTAAGTGATACAGTAATTTTAGTGTTGGTAGTTTGATTGCTGCACATTATATAAGATTGGGTGTGATGCTGTGTAAGTGCTCAGAAATTTTGGAATTCGGAGCATGTCAGATTTTATACTCTTCAGAATAGGGATACTCAAACTGTATTCTTTTTTTTTTTTTTTTTGTGGCACCGGGGAATGAACTCACAACCTGGCAGGCACTTAAGGCACTGAGCCAAACTCCCGGCCCTGGTTTTTTGAGGCAGGGTCGCACTGTGTAGCTCAGACCGGCCTTGCGTTCACGTTGTAGCCCAAGCCGGCCTCGAACTCACAACGCTCCGCCTACCTCAGCCTCCCGAGTCAAACTGTATTCTTAAAAGTAGTTCATGAGTATGCATCTTCCTCTGTACCCACAGCAGCATCAGTAGCACCTATGAACTTGTTAGAACTGAGAAATCTGTTGCCCTGCCCTAGATCTAACCAATGAGAACCTAAGAGCCAAGTGTAAGGGTATACACCTGTAATTCCAGCCCTTGGGAGGCTGAGACAAGAGAATCAGAAATTCAGGTCCAGCCTGATCTCTGAAACCTTGTCTCAAAGCGAGAGGGGAGTTGGAAACAGAGTCCAGCAATTCATGTTTTTACAAGCCTGCCAGGTGATTCTGATGCACAATAAAGTTTGAGAACCAGTGGTGTAAAATCCAGGGGGAAATATTTAAAGGACACCTCTTCATCATACATAATTTACCTTCTTCTACTTCCAAGTAGGTACGGAATTTGGCCACTTCATAGTGTACGACTCTATGAAGTGAAAAGTATAAGACCTAGGATATAAGAAAAAGATGTATGATGTTGTTACCAAATAACTGAACTAAGCCTTCCAGGTTTGCTGCCCCACATCTCAGTCATCAAGGTTTCTCTTATTCTTTCTTTTGCTTCCTCTTACCTCTTCCCTGGGTCGCTCAATGTCCACAGTCTTTGAAATTCAATTTTAGTTTCTATCTGTCCTTCTGCCCAAACGTCATGAAATTATAATTGATAAACAATGCTATCTCCAAAGCTAAGTAGCTTAGGAAAGAAAGGGGATTTATTTGTAGCCTGGGTATTTAATTCTGAAATACAAAGAGTTACATTTTTTTAAATTCAAAGCTAGTTCTTTAGCATATATCATTTGCAAATTCTTTCATTTTTAATCTATTTCATGAAGTCATCATAGGATACCATTAAGATAGGACATTTGCTGTTATATATCATAGGGGCATATACAATTACAAAAATAATAGTAAGCAGCTGATAATTTAAGAATTCTTCAAAAATTTACAAATCCTTTAAGTCAGAGTCCCTCCAGTATTGCTAAATATTGAGGAAGGTAGTATACTAAATTGGAAACATATTGTGAGGTATGCTTTTACCCCTCTTAAATCTACAAGCTGTCTTTCACAAGTAAAGTAAATAAATATCAACAGCTGTGATCATTATGCCGTGAACTGTTGCTTAATTTTATAATGGTAGAAGTCTCTCTAGCACAATGACTCTCATCTTGGTTGCATATTAGAATTGCCTGGGGAGCTTTAAAAAAAAAAAAAACAATAGCCAAACTGTTCTCCAGAACAACTACATAAAAATCTCTGGGCGTGGAAAGCAGATATCAGTGTTTTTTAAAAGCTTCTCCAGGTAATCCCAACACAGGCAAGGTTGAGAACCACTGCTCTAGTTGACCAAGACCTTTTATAGATAGGATTATGTTTAGTGTAGTTAACACAAAGAATCTGAGGATCTGGGTGAGGCATCTGTGGTTATTATAGGTTACTAGATTCTGAGTGCATAATCATTGTGTCACTCCATTATAAAAGAACTGCCAGTGGTTACACAACAAGCAAAGAAAAATACATCAAAGACCCAAACATAAAAGGTAAAACTATAAAAAAAACATAAGGGGAAACCATGCCACTGAATTTGGTAATGACTTCTTAGGCATGATGTCAAAAATACACCCAACAAAACTAAAAGTAAATAAGCCTGGGCAATTTAGCAAGTTCAAAAGCCAGCCTGAACTACATAGTGAGACTCTGTCTCAAAAAGAAAAAAAAAAAAAAAAAAAAAAAAAAAAAAAAAAAAAAAAAAAAAAAAAAAAAAAAAAAAAAAAAAAAAACACAACTATAGATTTGTGTATTTCAAAAAAAGCTAGAAGGAAAAAAAATACCTGATATAATGCAACAACAGCAAAAACTAATTACAACATGAGCAAATGATCTGATTAGGCATTCTCCAAAGAAAATATAGAAATGGACTAGGCGGGAGGGGCATGCCTATAATCCCAGTATGTTGGTGTCTGAGGCAGAAGGACCGCCATGAGTTTGAGGTCAGCCTGGGCTACATAGTGAGTTCAAAACTAGCCTGAATTACATAGTAAGACCCTGTCCCAAAAACAACAACAAAAAGAAGTCAAATAGTTTGCATTGGGATGATGCAAGGAATGCCTTTGAGGACACAGGAAGAATCAGAAAGACTCTGCCTTTTCTCCATCCTTACAGACTCAAGGGTGGCAAAGTGAAAGGCTCTAAGAAGAGAGCCCCAGGGCATACTGCTCAAGAAAGGCCACTGACTTCCTAAGATTCTCGCCACTGTGCTCACCCATCCAGTCACTCAGAGGCCTCTGCAGCCATGGTGTGAAAGGGCCCTACTACTGCTGGAACCAATGTCAGGCCTTGGTGTCCATCCACGTGGTACTTATTTTACCAGCACACAGAATACAAGTGTTGTGAGTTCAGGAAGGCCTTCCTTCCACCCAGGTTTCAGAAGAAGGCCTAGGAGTTCAGACAGTGTGCCCGTGGCACTACTTGAAGCTGTAAGAATAAAGCCAACAACTGCAATAGTGACCCAAGAAAGCTTGGAGAAGAAAATGTATGGAACACCTGAGGAAATCCACAAGGAGTGAACAAGGCCAGGACCAAAACAGAATCCAAGAAGGCTACAACCACCAGCAACACTAAAGATGTGGGGCAACTCAAGCCCATTGGAGTTGGCATCTTGATGCAATTTGCCCCAGGTGCTGGACATGGAGATCTAGAACTTAGTATTTGCCTTGCTGGATTTCTTTTTTTTTTTTTTTTGTATTTAAGAGAAAATAGATACAGAAGCTAGAAATAAAAGTCAAAAAAGACAGACAAACAACAGCAACAGATCTGATACGATAACATTGTAGGTTTACACACTGAGGTGGTTGAAGTTTGGCAGTAGTTACAATATTGCATATCATTACCTTCCTAGGGGTTGGGGATATTGACAGATATAGACATGTAAGATTCATCAA
>RJWM01020669.1:0-36754 GCA_004363535.1 Dasyprocta punctata | reverse complement strand
ATACATTTAAAGGCAGGTCGGAGTTTCTTACTGCTTTTGTGTCATAGTGTCTTGCTGGGCTTCCAGCATCATCGGCATGTTCTGGTGAGGTTACGAGGTGAAAATGGCCACTTGGCAGTGTCTTGGATTTGGTGTAAAATTGTCCTAAGATCACCAAATGCTTCAGTAACTAGGCCCCCCATTATGCACTACTAAGATGGAAATCAAGAATTGCCTGTAAGCAAAGATCAAGCAAAGATCAAGCAAAAGCCAGTCCCACCTTCTTCCTGGGAGGCTCTGGTCCAAAGTTATGAACACAGCCAATTCTCATTCTGAGCAATTCCCACTGCGAAGCCCTCATAGCTAACTTACCCTGTCCTTCCACGTGGCACAAAACATTTATTCCACGGTGACTGGCTGGATTCATTCCTGATGGTATACAGAATTATATCCTTTGCCTTCACAAAAGACAAATTTTCTTTGTTGTTCAGTGTGGGAATCACTATCGACATGAAACTGCCTAGCAAATGAAATGTGGCTAGTGTGACTAAGAGACTGATTTTTTTAAATATTGAATTTTAGTTGATTTAAATTTAGCAAATGATACTTGATTCAGTATGGAAAACTTTTAAGTATGTGTGGACTGATTTAGCTCTGTGAATCAACTTTTTCAGCTCTAAATTTTATGAAAGCTTAATTCACATTAAGTATTTCTGATAAATATTTCACAATGAAATTGAGATACGCTGTTGGCTTAGAAGCCACAAAAAGATTATAAAAAGAATGAAGAATTATTACATTAACTATTTATATTGATTACAAGTCAAAATAATAACATTTGAGTGTATTTGGTTCAAATAAAATACACTATTAAAGTTAATTTCTCTTATTTCTGTCTGCTTTTTATTGTGATCATTAGTAAATTTTAAATTCCACATGTGGCTGCCATTACGTTTCTGTTAGACAGTGCTCTTCTAGAGATTCCCAAATATAATGTTTCACTACATTTCCTGGTAAGGTCTTCTGCCTTAGAAAGTGAGCTAAAAATATCTAGTCAATACATGCAGTGTGTTACTATATATATGGCGATGGTAGGAAAGAAGATATGTTTGGTAGAGCTGAATGTGAGCTGTGGAATCAGACCTGTCTGGGTGTGTATCTGAACTAGATCCCTTAAATAGAGACATTTGGCAAAGCAGTTAACTTCAGCATCAAATTTCCCCTGATATGAATTGGGGGTATGAGCACTGCAGAGTGCTCCACCCAGATCCCTGGGTCTCATTTATTATGCTTGTATCCCCCGTGCCATTTGCATGAGCAGCCCAGGCCTGTGGCTCTCTTTGGGTGAACGCCCTTGAGCTCCTAGAGCCCTTGAGGCCACAACCAAAGTGTGAGTGGCAGAGGAATATGAAAGCCCAACCCCCTGATTTAAAGG
Source organism: Dasyprocta punctata (assembly GCA_004363535.1). NCBI lineage: Eukaryota > Metazoa > Chordata > Mammalia > Rodentia > Dasyproctidae > Dasyprocta > Dasyprocta punctata. Next base: position 35,340 of record RJWM01020669.1, on the reverse strand, counting down.
AGGGGGACTTCAATGAGTAATTTACACTCCAGAATTTCCCTGGAGCAACCAAATCACGCAGACTTCACCTGGAAATCTTAGTAACGACTTTTCTACTTCCCTCCTCTGTTTCAAGGGGTCAGCTTCTGGGAACCCAACCTAAGAGAGCTACTGACTCATACATATTTTAGGGATTAAATGAGAATTTCCTGGAACAGAGGCAGTTCATAAGCCACTCTTTGATAGATGGCGTCTATGCACGCCTGGGATTTTACTACCAGAAGATTTTGCTATCAGGAAGATGTGCATTGACGGGGTTTCCTCAGAGTCCTGTCAGGATTCTGTTGAGACATCCTTCGTCTCTTTCCCTCTCTCTCAGATCCTAACCCCTAACCTTTCCCTCATCAACTCGATGGAATAAATACGGAAGAACTGATGGGCTCATGGGAACCTCGGAGAATACCCATCAATCCACTTCAAACAACGGATGCATGTGTTTCCATGTTTTCTCTGTGTACAGTGCTGGACAGATGCTGTGAATAATTAAATCACTCACAGTATAAATTTAAAAAGAGCACTAATGATTTCAGAATACATAAAAGAGATTTAGTTTATTGACTCAAATAAGACTCACATGGATATGCATGATTTCCTCTCTATATAAATATATGGAGATGTTGTACTTGAAGCATTTCATATGTGAAAGACAATGTTCATATTTTCATATACTTTCAGTTTATTCATATTTAATTTAAATTGCAATTTATTTTTATATATTTTTTCTTTTTCTTGCTGCTGAGTATCAAACCCAGGGCCTCACTATACTAAGCAAGTGCTCTACCATTGAGCTGCATTCTCAGCCCTAAATTACATTTATTTTTAAATTAATACATAAAAATGTAAAAGTTTTACACAATATTTTGTTAACATGATACTTTGATATATATATATATTATAATGCTTAGACCAGGTTAAATGCATCTATCTCCTCATTCATCATTTCCTTTTTTATTTTTGTTTTTATTAGCATATGTCTGTAGTATGCAATGATTACATTTATTGTGGAGGGTTAGTACATGTACATAACACATCTTAATTTTTTTAAGTCCCCTTCCCCTTCCTTCATCATTTGTGATAGAAATCTTCAATATACTTTCTTCTAGATTTTTGAAATATACTTCCAGTTCATTCTTTTGACAAGTTTTTATTGACACCAACATCTATAATTCTTGACCTTTGTTTTATATGGGACATGATTTTAACACAGTCAGAGATACTATCTCATTGAATTTACTAAAAAATTTAGTTCAAATGCTGTTGTCTTAGAGAGGCCTGCTCTAGCCTCTCTAATTAGCCACCTTAGTTTCCCTAGTTTGGCTTTTATCATTGAGACTTTTGCTTCTGTATTTACCACACCTCTCTCCCAACCCCTCCCCTACTTAGAACCTATGTTTCAGACAGCAAGCACTTTTCTGTCTCGCATTCTCCTGAATCCGCAGCTCCTCGAGAAATGGGACATGGCGAGCCCCCAGCAAACACTTACAGAATGCTAAAGTGAATGAAAACCTTATCACAGATGAGGCCTCTGAAGACCAAAGAGACTTAATAAGAGTAAGATCTCAAATTTACAAGTAGCAAAACTCATATTTGAATCTGTTTCTTTTCTCCACTGTAAAATATTATCCTTCATATTTTATAGGCTGTAGAAGAATGATAAATCTTGACTACAAGGAGACAGAGTCAGCACAGCATTTGTTAATCCCTGATAGGCAATGTACCCAGCATGAGGGACACAGAGGGAAACAGTTCAAATGCAGCGCTAGCCAGAGTGGAGTACCTGCTGGGCCTTGAATACAGAAGACAGATGTTACAGGTAAGAGGTGAGATACACATTTTGAAAAGGAATGTACAGAGATGGAAAAGAACAGCAAGGTAATTTCCCAGGGAGCCCAGGAAGGCTTCTCTGTGGACGGGAATGACACCTGTTCAAGAACTGGGTGAAGTACAATGTAAAGGTTGTGTAAAAGTGAGAGCAAGGAAGGCAGAAGGTAAATCAAGAATGGCATTGAAAACAATCTGTGTAACTAATGATTGCCATGGGGGAGGGTATATGTCCTACAGTGGGAATTACAGGCACCAGTCAGGTGCTGAAAGAATGGTGAGACTTTCACCATAGAGAGAGGTTCATGATGTCATATAATGACCAGGACAATTTGAGAGGCAAAACAATATGGATATCTTGAGATGAGAGAAGAGTTTCTTTCTCTCTCTCTTTCATTCTTCTTTCTTTCTTCTCCCCCCCCCCCTCCTCTTCCTCTTTTTTGGTTTGTTTTTTTGAGACAGGATCTCACTATGTAGTTCATGCTGGCCTTGAACTCACTACGTAGCCCAGGGTGGCCTTGAATTTGCAGTGATCCTCCTGCCTCAGCCTCCCAAGTTCTGGGATTACAGCCATGCACCACCACACTTGGCTCCTGTTTCTTTCTTAATTTTACATTCTGAGTAAGCAATACATTTCCTATGAGTTGATATTTAAAACACAAACAATTGTTTATATATATAGCAGCCACCCACTGCTTAAGAACCATGCTAGCATACATAATCTTTTATTATTTTGTACATCTGTTCAGAATTACTTCTGGGCAATTATTTCCCCAACCTTTTACAGTACTAATAGTGCATTATATATACCATTGTATCCTTAACAACTTGTCTTTGAAATCTTTCCTTATCAGCACATTAAGTACTTCCTTATTTTTCAACAGCTGCCCAGCCTTAGCATGGGTATAGTATAGTTTATTTAACGAATCTTTTATTGACAAGGTTTTGATATGTTTCCAGTCTTTGGCTATTAAATAGTTTTGTAGATACAGCATCTTAAAACTATGCAAATATATTTACAGTTTTAAAGGTTGTTGCCAAGTTGCCTTCAATGGAATGGGAATGAATGGGAAACAATGAATTATGTTTTTAATGAAAACACTAATGTACTTGTTCATTTTCCAATAAAACACTGGACATCACTAAAAGTTAGAAATGTACTGTTATGTTACTTCAGTTACAGATCCAAATTTTGTAAATCATGAAACTTATGGAGTTGGAAAAGCCTTCTTTGAGAAAAACAACAAGGTATTATCAAATACAAAATTGGCGGTCTGGAACTTCGAATGGAGTTCAGCAAGACAGAGGTCCTAAAGCTTTCTCAGCTTTGTGGCAAGTCTGCTCAATGTAGGCCCTAAATGCACACATAGGGAGGAGGAAAAATGATCTTTCCTTTTCACTTAGGAGACACAATTAGGTTCACAAAATATGGATCACTGCCCTTAGCCGCACTGTTGTTTAAAACAAGTCCGCAGGTAGTAGAGCCAGCAACTCCATGATATATGCAATATTCCCATATTTTCTGTCTCCCCAAATGGATTCACTCCATTTATGTAATGTTTTCATCTTTGAAACTGTGAACACCTTACAGAGACTTCATGTTAATATTAGCAATATGACTATGACATAGAGAAAATTGTAACTTTATAAAGATAATTCCCTGGGAAGAGTTCAAAAAGCCTTTATCAATCTCATCTGTTTTGATAACACCCATGAAAGTTCCAGATGGCAAGTAGTTACTATTGGTAAATGACTTCCTTAAACTGAGTTTGAGAGAGATAAGCTGAAGAATTGCGTTTCATGATATAAAGTTAGGGATCTATCACTGCACTAGGCAACACCTTGTTTGTTTGTGCCCAGCTTCTCCTATCATTCATAGGCTGTCATCATTTTGGTCCCTCTGGAGAGAGGAGACAGCCAACTGAGGAGGAGACTAGCATGGTCCTTGTAATAGCAGAAGAAGAGGAAGTATAAGCAGAGGAGAGAGGAAGAAAGAGAGAGGTCCAGGACCAGAGCTAAAGAGACAACACAATGAACTGGTCTAATTAATGTTAGGAACAACAAAGTGAAAGGCAAGTCGAAATAGAGTAGATTATGGAATAAATAATTTAGAAATATGGGGTGATTCTTACAACTCAAACAAGATTAGAGTTCTAGCAAAACCGACTACATTCAACAGAGAAAGACTCATATTGGACATTTGAAACAGGCGCTACCCAATTAAGTGAGACTTGGAAGAAGTTCATACCCAGGCACTTGCATTGTAAGTTTTACAGATTCCATGACTTACTATAAGTCTTATTGACCTTTAGCCAAATATCCCTCATCAGCTGTGTCCCATATTTACCACCAGTGTCCACAGTTGAGGTCCCAGGTCCAGAATGAACAGATTTGGCAGATGCTTGCTAAGAAGCATGTGGTACTGTGATTGCTTTTGCCTCGTGTTTTGTTTAAAATGACTCATCAGGTTAGGAGGAGAAGGTCGCTGATGCCTGTGTGCAAGGTCATTAATTTACAAGCACAAACTGACACGCAAGAAATATCATTTTTGATTTTTTGGTTGTTATTTAAGTAAATGTATGCATGAGATTATCACCACCACCATCATCATCATTGCTTTCTTTACAATTTGTCCTAGTCCCATTGTGTCTCACTAGGTGGTAGAACTTGAATCTGTCATTAGAATTTCCACTTCCTCTGATCCCATAGAAACCAAGAAAGCTTATTTAGAGCTCAGAAAGTTGGGTATGGAAGTCACAATCTCTCCTGTAAGTTGAGGCTTTTATAAATAAATGCAATATCTTTCAGGAAGCACCTGCTTTCTGCTTAGTTATAAACGTCGTCTGAGACAACGGAGCAAAGACTGAGCTATCTACTTAAAATGTAGGTTAAAACTACTGAGAGAACAAATGCAACTTAATATCATAGTAAATATGTCCAATAAATTGTCTGATAAATTACCTTGCCCCACCTACCAGTCTTGCAAAGTAACCTACTGTAGTGAGAGACACCGTGGGAACAATGACAACTGATTAACTAGGACAAATTTTGAGCCCTGTGCTGACTTGCATGGATGAAATCATTTGACATGGTTTTGCTGGGCAGGTTTTCCAAGGTATGTATGACACAGGGATGCTTCCTCATAAGTAAGAGAAATTGACATCATGAGCAAGAGAAGCCTACATTTGGATGGAGATGTGGGAATGGGAGAGGAGAAGGAAAGGAGAGTGAGGGTGTCTTACTGTTCACCTCTTAGAACTTGACTATTTATATTTTGTATTATTATTATTTTTTCCATTGCTAGGGATTGAACCCAGGGCCTCAGACATGCTAAGCAAAATGTTCTACCACTGAGCTACACACCCAGCCCTATATCCATGTGTTTTGACCATCACTATATATATTTAAAAATTCAAGGCCTTTCATTTGAAAATGTTTGCTGTTTTTTCTGGATTTTTTTCGGTTGGAAATTTTATTTGCTTTAAAATCAGCTTTCTGAAAAGGTAATATACTAGTCAGGATCAATCAAATAGACAGAATATATATATATATATCTATATATCTATATCTATAGATATAGATATAGAGAGAGAGAGACAGAGAGACAGAGAGATAGACAAGAGAGACAGACAGATAGATGGAGAGGCAGACAGAGAGAGAGAAATTTTATTAGATAGGCTTTTATGCTCAGAGGCTGACTGGTCTCACAGTGGACTCCTGCAGGCCGGAGAGCAGAGGAATCTATTAATAGCTCAGTCCAAGACCTGCAAGCCTCAAAAATGCAGCCCAGCCCAAGCCTGAAGGCCGGAGAGCCCCCCGGAAATTTTCTGGTCTGCATCTTCATTCAAAGGCTTTAATGTGGAGTTTGATGTCCTTGGGTGATGGCAGCAGCAAAAATATGTGCTCACTTGGAAGAGCAGCCAAGGTAGGTGTGCTGGGAGCGCTTTCCTCTTCCATTTTATTTTGTGAGATAACAAACGTGAAGCAATGAAGGGCATGGAATCCTCTCTGTTTGAAGAGTAGAGTACATACTGCTCTGTCTCTCGTTTCACTTAATAATGAATCTGGGAGCGCTTTAGAAGACAGAAGTCTTCCCTGTGCCCAGTCTTCTTTCATAGCTGGTGTTTTCACGTTTTCTTTGTGTAGGTCATGCATATTCCTTGTTATGGCTTATTCCTAGACAGTTTATCATTTTTGTTTCTTTTGCATTCTCTTGTATCTTCTTAACTGGTTATTGTCTGTTCATGATTTAATTTCAGTTTATTCACTTTCTACCCCTTACCCCTCTCCCTTTTGCAGTACCAGGATCAAACCCAGGGGCTCACACATACCAGACAAGTACTCTACCACTGAGCTACATCCACAGTCCCCTTTACTATTTTATTTTATTTTATTTTATTTTATTTTATTTTATTTTATTATTTATTTATTTTTTTTGTGGCACCGGGGATCGAACTCACAGTCTTGCGCCTGCCAGACAGGCACTTAAGCTCCTGAGCCAAACTCCCAGCCCTAGTTTTTTGAGTCAGGGTCGCACTGTGTAGCTCAGGCCGGCCTTGTGCTCATGTTGTAGCCCAAGCCAGCCTCGAACTCACAACGCTCCGCCTACCTCAGCCTCCCGAGTGCTGGGATTAAAGGCATACGCCACCACGCCCGGCTAATTTTATTTTATTTTGAGAAAGAACCTCACTAAATTGTTCAGGAAAGACTCAAATCTGTGATTCTCCTACCTCAGTCTCCCTGAGTAGCTGAGACTACAAGTACGCACCACCATAGTTGGATACTTTTCTCTTGATTTTTAAACATCTTCACCAACTCTGAGTAAGTTTAACAAGTCTTAGTCTTTTGACCCAAGTTTCTCTTTACAGTGCAAAGCTCTAAGCTCTGAGGTTTTTGATGCCATGATTGCTGAAAGCCATGGTGGGCTCAGGACTTCTCACAATAAGATATGACTCCTGACATTCAAAGACTAATTATCATTTGAAAGCTAAGTATAAGGGCATTGATGGACTATAGATCAATCAAAACTGCAAAGTGAAGTCATAAAAACAACCCTATCTTTCACAGATCTTTAGTTTGTCATTTACACTATGATCTATGTCTCTTTGGTGCCAATTAGGCTTCCTAGTTTTTGGAAACCCAAAGAGATATTTTCCTGTATCTTGTTTGGGGCTAGCTCAGCACCCATGAGCTCATTTACCAGTAAGGTCTTCCCACATAGTCATCTGAACTGCTTGGTATAATATGGACATACAATATTAATGCCATATAATTGTAATAAATGCTTCCCATCCCTCTGTTATTTGTAGGTAGTCATAAGTGTCCAGAAGGAAAAAGTCCTATAGATCCATTACATAACCCCGTACTGCATGAAGCAGTATAAATGGGTGGCTTTTAAGTGGAAAAAACATAAATAGTTATTTTTCCAAAAAAAGCTTGGACTCAAAAGGTCATTTAACCCAAAATTCAAATATTTGTGACCAAATATAATTTCCTTTCAATAAAACCCTTGCATTTTCATAATAGTCCATGATAACTGCTTCCAAATTACAGTAAAATATTTTTTAAAATCAGGTTTCCATTATTCAGGGGAAAATTGTAAGGTTCGTAGCTGTTTCTAAGCCAAATTTTTTCTCTTGATGCTTCTTTTCCAGTTATTTCAGGTTTTATTGGCAGCTTCATCAGAGACCATCAACGACAGATGGAAATCATGAGATTTGGAGAACTGGGTAAAGAATCACAGAGTGCTACAGCATAACTCATGCAACCCACTGCCTCCTTTCACAGGTAAAGTAACCAGGGAAGAGAACCGAGAGATGACTTGCCTAACATCATGCAGTGACTTCCAAGAAAGCCAGCCAGGCCAAGTCTCTGCCTCCCTGTCCATCACTCTTTCTGCAATATCATATACAATATTTTGTCAGGACATCATTTTCCTATGAGGTGAACTCATTCATTCCCATAGCTGTCATTACTACTTGTGTAATCAGTTGACTAAATGTAGTATAGAGAGCCCTCACCTGTCTATGTCCTCCACTGTTACTGTGGCTACACCTGCCCATTCACAGCCATCCTAACTTCAGCTTGCTGAAAATGAGCCTATTTTTAATTGTACCACATCCCTCTTCCTGTATTTCCTGTTCTGTTTCTTGGCTCAGTAGTCACCACCGGCTGTCTAAGTCCTCTCCTTACCCTGTACATCCATTTCATTATTCACTTCTGCAGTTCCATTCCCCAGATAGTTCTCCCACATTTTCTCAGCTCTTCACCTCTGTTTGCACATGTCATGGTTACTTGTCATCAGGACTGCATTTTTGTCTTTCCTCTTCAAGGTGTGCTCCACACTGTTTTCAGAGCCACTTTGCCAAAGGATAAATATTGTTTTGCTATGTTCTTGTCTGGAACTTTTTACTGTTTTCTTCATGTCTATTAAATCGAGCCCATGTAGCAGTTATTTAATGTCTTTTGTGACCCATCGCCCACTAGCCTAACTTCATCTCCCACAGAGGCTTCTCAATGTTAGGTCTCATAAACACTACAATACATTCTTTGAACTCATTAAGTTAATTTATGTCTCTGTATCTTTTTGTGCATATCTCCCTCCATCTCAGATACTATTTTCTCTCTTCTTCTTACATGTTGTCCTGTGTTACTATCAGATTCATCCTTCAAGGTCTAGTAAAAGAGGGCTAGAAGCGACGCTTTGTGGAAGAGCATTTGGCTCCCCTGCAAAGCACTGGGCCAATTCAGCATCCTGATATAAAAATCCAGTATAAGAACCTACCTTTCAGTGAACCCTCTAGGCAGAGTTTATTTTTTGATCCCTACGGGGTGGCTTGTATGAATTTCTATTATTATGTGTCACATCATATTATAATTTCTTATTTACATGACACTGCAGTATTTATTTTTGCCTCTAGACCTAGCACAGTGCCTGAATGAATAGAAGAAAAACTAAATAAGTACACATAACAGAAATCTAGAGAAACATTTATTTTATGGGCAGATGTAACCTAGTATACTTACAACATTATGAAAATAATATTATTTTGTCAGTGCTGCTCAGATTGGACTCATAATCCAAGCTGTGGAATTGAAATGTTTTTATATGTATAGAATTTTAATAACTATAATTTAGAATGGTTATGATACATTACTTTAGCCTTTCATTGAATCAAGCATTTGTTTCCTTACAATGAGATCATTTCACATAATTTTCAGCAGATGATACAATAGTCATTGTAGCACAACATGTAAATTAGGGAAAGATCTTACATTTTATCTCTTTTTCAGTACATATTTAATAGACTGTTTCATGTGTCTTCAGTGGCATTAGTTAGCATCTGTGTCTCTACCAATTTTTAGTTAAATAATTTTTATTATACATTCATTAAGATGTTCTGGACTCGTGGGCTTTAAGAACATGCATGGAAGAGAATATTCCATATGCACTCATAGATCAGATATTTGGGGAGTAGTATGATGTTTACTAAATTAAATGGGGCCATTTATCAAACTGTAATATTAGCCTAAGGATTAACGATTTCATTTTAGTATTTCTCTTACTTTTTTACCAAAGCACTATAGAAAAGAATGATGTTCTATTCCTAGGGGAATATGCATACTCATCCCTTGATACAAAGGTAGAATTTATTGGAACTTTTAATTGTATCTAGATATTTCACTTTGTTCTATTATTCATCAATTAAATAACTTTTGTTTTCTCTGTACATGGTTCCAGAGATCATACCCAGGACCCTGTACATGGTAGGCAAGCACTTTACCACTGAGCTGTACCCACAACCCTAAATAACTTCACTTCCTACATAACTGTAGAAACCCAGGCTGGGAGTAAGGTATAACTTCTAGAACCTCCCTTTGCCATATGTACGATGGGTTATAAACTACAGAATTTGAAAAGCAAGGGGTAGTGTAACAAGACCTATTGCAATGACTCGAATCCACCTCTGGGTATGCCACTTACTAGCTTTTGATCTTCAGCAAGTCATTTCATATTTCAGCTTCATTTTCCTCCATTAATGAGAATAATAACACCTGCCTCTCTGCTTCAGAGGGTTATTTTAAAGATGAAATGAAAATTGCTCAGATCTAAAGATTTGAGCTTGGGAAATGGGCAGGAACAATAGGAGAGGAGGCACCCAGAATCAAGGCCAAATACACCATATTGAACCCCTGCATCAAAGACACCAGCAGCCCTGAGTGTCTTACCATGGGCTTGCTGCCACCATTGCTGGCCCCAGATCAAGCTTGTGGAGGATCATTGTTCTTCCCACCAGCAGCGCCAAAATGATTATCATCTCACTAAGTCCTGATGCCAGCTGCAAGAAAGGCTGGAAATGCATGCATCAAGACTTCTCTTCTTTTACAGTGGTATATTGGCCTATGATTCCAAAATGGATTGCTTTCTCAGATCCAAGAGGGAATTAAGATGCTGGCCTCACACGGCATCTTTCCTGAACTCTTGCCATAGTCTTCTAATCTGAATCCGAATGGAAATCATTGCCCCCAGGGATGCTCCCCTCCAACCCACTCGGCCTGCTGCTATCCGTTTCTTTTGCAAATGAAAATCAAATTCTGCTATTGCTCTGTTTAAAACTTTTCCTGATCCTCTCCCTGCAAGGCCTACATAAAAAAGCAAACCCATCAGAATAATCTGATAAACTGAGCTCACCTCCTTCAGCCTTACTCTTTTGTACTTGCCCTGCTCTGCTGCATCCTTTCACACGGCTGAAAGACAATGGGAACTATGAAGGAACTAAACACAAGGCCAGGATTGTGAGATCTTCCAGGTTATGGTAGAGGCCATGAGAGAAGAAAGAGGGGCCGAGAACTGCAGCTGTGAATGGACCATGGCCTGCCCGTGAGCAAGGATAAAGAAAGAAAAAAAGATAGGTGGAAAGGAGACAAGAAAAATTGTAATTTAAAAATTATACTTTTAAGAAAACTGCCACTTCAGGACAAAAAGTCACTCAAGGTTTCCATATCTGTACTCCATACCTTTCCTCCTTAGGCTTTTTTTTCTTTCACATCCATTATACTCAAATTCCTTGAAGATGCTCTTAAGTCCATAAATAAACCTAGCTGATAAGGTAAAGGACAGAAACCTCACCTTAGGGTGAAGACACACAGTCTTCAGAGTGTTGAGAGTGTTTTAAGCAAAACTTCTCAGATTAGCCATCTAAAAGGACACCTCCACATCCCGTCCACATCCTCAACCCCACAGCACAGAGCTTCACTCTACTTTGCCTCATCAAAGCTGTCTGTACCTCTCAGTGAAATTCTTTTTATCTGATGACAGTTGAGCAGGCTACTCTTCGACCAAACTAAGGTTCCTGCTTCTTCTTTGAGGAACTGCCTTGGGCCCATCTGTCCTTGTGGGCAGGGGAGAGGGACACTGGGCCAGCAAACTCACGCCTTTGTCCCATTTTCCCAGACACACATAATCCTAGTGAGATAAGAGATAGGGCTCAGCTTAGACTGGCGGGGAAAAGAGGCATGGAAGGATCCCAGAATCTGCACAGCATAGCCTCTCAGGACCCTGGATATAAAGTTTTCGAAGGTTCCTTCAAGGTGTGGACAGCATAAAAGGAAAATCGCCATCAAGAGCCAGCTATCCTGTCCTTTCATGGTATCCCACCCTGTGTCTCCCAGACCCAGGGTGTACTTTCATTTCTGCTTTTGTTTTTTTCTTTCTTTTGTTTGGTACAAGTTTGCTCTGCAGAACCAGATTCTTCTTCACACCTCATTTTCAATAAACTTTGGCACTACTTTTGCTTGTCTTGTTCAATTCTTTGTTTGTAATGAGAAGGACCTGAAATACATTTAATTGGCGAGACTTTTTTGTTTCTTTTTGAGACAGGATCTTGCTGTGTAGTTCAGGCTGGCCTTGAACTCGCTATGTAGCTCAGGATGGCCTTAAACTTGCAGTGATCCTCCTTCCTTAGCCTCCCGAGTGCTGGGATCACAGATATGCACCACCATGCATGGCTCGGGAAACCATTTCTAAAAGGAGATACCCAGTAACATTAGGATGTTTATTTGACCCGTGGAGGGGAGAAAATTCCCCAAATAAACACCATTAAATATTTTGCCTGATGATCAAAGTGATTTCAGACCAAAATATACTGAATTTTAGAGAGGCCTGTGCACATGTGTACAGAAAACAATCATACCTATGAGAGTATACACTCAGGTTATTCCTGCACTGGTGGAAACAACCCTTCTTTTTGGTGACTGCTGCTCAGCTTTCAGAATTGGCTTCAATATGCAGATAAAGAAAACTGTGGAAGAATTCAGACTACACTGCTAAGATTATTATCTCTAGATAAGGGGAGCCAAAGAAGATGAGAAAGACTTGTTGCTTCATACCTTTCTGCCTGGTTTGAATTTGTCATAATACTAGAGTATTATTTTTATGATTAGATTTTCAAAAGTTAGAGAAATGGTGGTGCCTCCTTTGCTATTTTCCTTTAAAAATGATCTAAAAGGTTTTGTAAGGGGATCACAAAAGTCATGTGGGAAATGAAAAATAAAAATACCCTAAGTGGTTTTAAAAAGTGTTATAATTTTAACATCATCCAGAGCTGTCATCTTAGCTAAAGTGTACTTATCAGCACATCAAAGGACCAAACAAATGAAATAGTGTGTGTCATTCATCCTTTGTATATGCAAACAATGCTGTCAGCGCTGTGCAAGGCACACGGCTTCCTCCCTGCGCTGGCCCCTTCAGTGCCTCTGGACTCGACGTGGGACAGGGCCTCGGCTTCTTAACTGGGCCCACTAGGTTGTCCTGGCATCGTCCCACCGCAGTAACCTGGGTTTCACACTACACTTCACTTGTGCATCAAACATATTTTATCCTTTGATTTATTTTATTTTTATTTTTATTTATTTATTTATTTTTTTTTTACAGTACCGGGGATTGAACTCACAGTCTCACGTCTGCCAGACAGGCGCTTAAGCCAGAGCCAAACTCCCAGCCCTAGTTTTTTGAGGCAGGGTCGCACTATGTAGCTCAGGCTGGCCTTGTGCTCATGTTGTAGCCCAAGCCAGCCTGGAACTCACAACGCTCCACCTACCTCAGCCTCCCGAGTGCTGGGATTAAAGGCGTGCGCCACCACGCCTGGCTATCCTTTGATTTTGAGAAATGTTTAAAGACAGGTATTACTGTAACAGAGGCTCCTTTGAAACTCTCCGTTTTTCCTCCTTTCTTTTGCCTTGCACTTTTCCCTAATTCTGTTGCTGAAGCAAAACTCTTCCTTGGGTTTCTAATGAACTACAAGAGCTTGCAAAAGGTCAAGGGTTAGGTGCAGTGTTCTGGCCAGAAATGAAAACTAAGAAACTCACCCTGGAAGGCAATGGCCTTGCCCAGTGTATAGCTTTTCTGTTCCCCGTGTACCTCCTTTTCCCTCCAAATAACTCTGCCTCTGAGCACCCCAAAATAGAGCTTCAGGGGGGTAGCCCTTCTACTTTCCTCAGAACTGGCTTTGAATAGACTTAAACTTTTCTACCAACATCTGACTCCCAAGTGTTGGTTCTTTCAAGTGACAAGCGGCCTATTCACGGGCTTCTAGTAAAATCACCTCTTTGCTGCTGAGGAAAACTCAAGCCACTTTGATGGAGCTAGGATAGGAATCCTGGTTTCCTGATCATGTGTGAAGTTTTCTCTTTTTCCATTGCATTGCTGCACCTCTTATATTGTTTCATAAAAGAAAAATTCTGTGATGTCCTAAATTTGTTTATAAATGGTGGGAAAATGGAAATTAGAAAAAGTGGGAGGAGTTTAATCAGTAACAAGGCACAGGCTAAAATAACAAAAGGCCATTTTACATTTTTGAATGTGTGTTAAAACCTTAATTCGGAATCTTTTCATGACTTACAACGTGCCCTCAGCCCATCCACACCTCCGCTTCTCTTTACAAACTGTCCTATCTCAAAGCTTTCCCTGCTACCTAGGGACATTTCCTAACTGCTCCCTCCACTTGCTCGGGGGGGGGGGGGTGCTGCAGGAATTTGTCCCAGGACTAGTCCTTTCTTCCTGGCTAACACCTGACATTACTCACTAAACCCTTTTATTTCAGCGATCTCGCATCTCAGCGGTTCTGGTTTAATGCCATAGACCTGCACTCCCAAGCCACAGCTTTGCCCTCCCTTTTCCATAGGATCATTCTGAAGACATTGTAAACACAGCTCTCTCATCCCCCGCTGACACCATCTCTCAATACCCTATTCTCCTCTATAACATGAACAGTTTGGTGCATATGTGTTCAAATTGAAGGTGTGTGTATCATGTTTATTTCCTCAAACAGGTTACAAACTTGATGAAAATATTAAATCAAACACTTGAAGCCAAAGGATCACTGAAATAAAAGAATTTGTTGAGCCATTACAGATGCTAGCCAAGAAAAGGCAGGATCATGTCCTGGGACAAGTTTGCAAAGCCCCCAGCAGCAGGGCTAGGTAGCAGTTGGAAAATGTCCACCAGACCAGAGCTAAGAACATTTCTTGAAACTGAAGGAAATCAAAGCACTATAGTCTTGGGTGGCTATTGCCAGGAGAGGCAGGATTATGTGGAGCAGAAAAGGCTTTGGGGTAGTAACATTTGCTTCTGGGTTGGCTGGGGTTAACCATCCTGAGAGTGTACCTGTAAACAGGGCAGAGTGACCCTTGTGGTCTGCTTAGGTGAGATTTAAAAGTCAAGGTTTTAACACTGACAGCCTTTTTGTTTGTTCCCCCTCCCCCTGCAACTGATAACTGATTAACCTTTCTTATCTGTCCCATTCTCTGGTCTTTGTCTTTCAACTTAGGACATCTCAGAACTTTTTTCCTTTATTAAGAGCGAAGACTTTTAGTGCCTACCATATAGTAGCCATGCAATATATGTTTATTGATGAATGAATGCATCGCTGCTTAGACCTCTCTGGCCTGCAGACTTCTCATTGAAACAAGTTCAAATAGAGATGGAAGTTGGTTGACTCAAGGATTTCTGAAGAATACAAGAGGTCATTGTTTGGGGGTAAGTTCCCTCACTAAGTTCCAACAAACGTGGTTAAAAATCAAAATGGAGTTATTCATGCTGAAGTTCTGTGCCACCAAGTTGAAACTAAACCATTTACCTAACCTGAGAGGTAAAGATTAGAGAGATGACAACCACATTCTCAAACAGGCTCATTTCAGATGAAAAGTAACCCAGAGTAATCTGATGCTAACTAATCAGTTGTTTTCCTACTATTACATCTCCCTATCCCTGTCTTATAAGGGAAGAAGCTGAAATGACTAGTATACTTTTTATTCTTGTTTCTGCTTCCTTCAGCTTTTATCTGTATATAAAACTGAACTCTTCTGCCAGCCCATAGGAACACTTATTCTATTTTGTGGACTGAAGTGTTGCCCAATTCTAAAATAGCATAAAGTCAATTAAGCTCAATTGTAATTTTGTCCTTTGACACAAATGTCCAAGAAGTTTAGGAATTGGCTGGCTTCCATCAGGGTTCCATTGAGGTTAAACTGCTTTACTTCTTCCCTTTCTCTTCTTCCTCTTTCCCCTGTCCTTTTCTTCCCTGTGGCTCCCTCTACCCTCTTACCGCTCCTCTGTTTCTATCTTTCCTTCCTCTGCAGCTGGACCTCCTCCACCTCCTCATGTGTAGTGAAGATGGCCACCAGGCTAGCGTCCCAAAGGAAGAAAGTATAGCTACCTCCACTTCTGTATGTTCACTTCAGGGAGAGAATGTCAGAATCGGACAGACCTATGTCCTGTTCTAGCAGTATGAATGGACTAATGATGTGGTACAGTGATTGGCAGCCCCTGCTAAAACCACATGGAAGAGGGAGTGGTGGTTTCCCAAAGGAAAGGATGCTGCACAGATGAAAACAACATATGTCTGCCATAAAAATTTTCCTAGGGAATTTTATTCAGGAGTTAAGGAGAAGCTGCTTTGAAGATGAAGCGACTCCCTGTTCCTTGGTTGTAGCTACATTTTGACCTTATGAACTGTTTGACTTAGATCATGAACTTTTAAAAGAAAGCCTGCACTTTAGTCTTTGAGGCAAAGGCATTAGTAAGTCAGGTATAGTATAAAGAAAAGCCCACCTGCAACCTGACACAACTATCTGTTCCACAAAGCAAAGGACAGCAAAACCATTTTTTTTTTGTTTGTTTGTTTGTTTTGGCTTCTAGCCAAACAGGAACTGTAGAAATTTGTTTGCAGCGTTGGAGAGGAAGTGTGTTTCTCTGTCAGCACCACAGGATGCAGATCCCCATTTCATAGAGAAAAACCTGCAGGCAATATGCTCACTTTCCTGTGCATATGGAAAAACAGAACGCCCTTCACTCACATGACTGCTAAGGCCGTGGTGGGGCTGGTATTTTTGCAGCCTAGATTTGAAAAGGGGGAAGTGGGTTTTTGGTTTTGAGCATTTTAAAAAATTTGCCAAGTTCCCTGTGTTTGCAAGCTATCTTCTGGAAATGAGGTAATAATCAGAATTTAAAAAAAATCTTTCTCTATCTGTTGAGATTTGAAGGTCCTTTACTTTTATACTCTTTCCATATTGGCCGGAAATGTCTGAAGAGGTAGCAGTTTTCATAAATGGATGGGAACGGATGTGAGGAGTGTTTACTCAGTTGGTCAAAGAGCACGACTAGAGACCTCAACACTGCTACAAAGCAT
The DNA here is from genome assembly GCA_004363535.1 of Dasyprocta punctata. Taxonomy (NCBI): domain Eukaryota; kingdom Metazoa; phylum Chordata; class Mammalia; order Rodentia; family Dasyproctidae; genus Dasyprocta; species Dasyprocta punctata. Next base: position 18,793 of record RJWM01020669.1, on the reverse strand, counting down.
TGCACAGAAAGCATTATATTGGTTCTTTTTGTTGCTTTTTTTGTTATGATAAGCTGACTCTTGAGGAAAAGGAACAGTGAGTTTTCCATCTCTTAAAGTTATAAATATATATGATTAATAAGAAAAAGCACCAAAGGAAATGAAAATAGCCTCATATCCTGTACTTCCTGACATCTTCTTTTGATTTTATGTAGTTTCCTGTCATTATTTTGCAGTGCATTTATTTTTAAGGAAGTTTCTTTAGCAAGAAAAGAGGATACAAGCACCCAAACCCTACACACACACACACACACACACACACACACACACACAAAGAGAGAGAGACAGAGATAGAGAGAGACAGAGAGAGAGAGAGACAGACAGACAGACAGACACTCACTCTGCACTCTGCAGGTTTGTTACATGCCCATGTTCTTAGTATCAGAATTTCTGCTGTGAGCTAAGGTTGTGGTTTTGGTGGTCATGGTGAATCATGAAATTAGGGAATCATGAAATTAATGGGTAGAAATAAACTCAGTGCTGCAGCATTCCTATAAGGTGACTTTCACAGATCTAGCTCATCAGGCTGTAGGAGGCTACGTAACTCACCTGAATTCACAGAGACTGTAAAAGGAAAACAGCACTGAGAATCTTTCAGTCTCCAAAACTCATGTCTTAACTATGAAAGCTTTATTATATCATGTAACATAACTCCCAATAATTCTAGATATAGCTGTAAATAAAAGAAAATTATAATATTTTTCCTCCTCCTTTTCTTTTCTTTTGTCTTTTGAGACAGAGTCTGACTATGTTGTTCAGCCTGGACTTGAACTATGTCAGTTAAAATGTAGGTTTTGGGTAGAAGCCTCACAAGACTTCTTGGTGGTGCAGTGGAGGGAGTTGTTAGCTGGTGAGGAGTACTGATGTCTACCTGTCTGGGTTCTCATCTTCTCACTATGTAGTCCAGGCTGGCCTCGAGCTTGCAGTGATCCTCCTGTCTCAGCCTCCGGAGGGCTGGGATTACAGCCATGCCTGGCTAATCTCTAACATTTCTTCCAAGGGAAAACATAGGGCTTATGGATAATCAACCATCCTGCATTGTGTTGTATATAGGCTTAAAAATCAAATGCATACATATATATGTGAATGCATAGGTGTGTATGTGTGCGTGTGTGCATGTGCATTACTTGGAGTTACGGGAAAAAAAAATCAAAGGACTCAGCACCATGAATGGAAATACTTAAATTCATTCTGGACTCAAAATTCATGAGTGATTAGTTAGGCAAGAGAGAATTTCATAATTTATAAATGCAAAATAATAATATTCTGTCCAGAACTTTTGTCCAGTACTCCAGTACAGTTTGTGTGGGAGCTTTTTGGGATACTGTGTGATCCTCCAGCACATAAGAAATTTATATATGTGGCATTTGTATGGTGTGGGCTGAAAGAGTGGCTACAGCTGATAATGACTAGTTATCAACAGGAAAGCCAGCATATTTCAACCACAGTCAAAAGCACAAAAAAAAAAAAAAAAAAAAAAAAAAAAAAAAAAAAAAAAAAAAAAAAAAAAAAAAAAAAAAAAAAAAAAAAAAAGTGGTGCTCAGAGATTATCTGCCAGTTCCAGTTCTTAAAGAAGTGGTAGCTACCATATATGAATGACCAAGCAAATGTAGTCAGTAGCCACTAAAAAGTTAGACATTAAAAATACAAACAATAAGTTGGCCCTGGAAACATCTCTACCTTTCAAAACTGTGATTGTCTTTCTTGCCTTTCCCCTTCCTTTCCCTCTCCCCTCACCTCCTCTCCTTTTCCCTCCTCTTCCCCTTCCTCTCCTTCCTCTCCTGCTTTGTGTCAATGGGGATTGAACACAGCGAGCTCTGAGCAACATTCCCAACCCCTCTTAAAGACAGGGTCAGGCCAAGGCTGGCGTTGAAATTGAGATCCTCCTGGTTTGGCCTCCTGAGTCCCTGGGGTTACAGGAATATGTCACCACGTCTTGCCACATGATGGTGTTTCTTGAACACGTCTGTCACTTTAGTACGATCTCTTTAAATTGCTATGACCACTTCAGATATCAGCATTCATATATTCTCTTTCTTCATTTTCTTGGAAAAAGATATACTTAAACTCACGCAGATAAAACCCCTTCCTGTGTGTGTTAACTACCATTTTGTTTAGGTTTATGACTTTTAAATTACCCTCAAAGGTTTCCTTGTAAGTTTATCACATCTCTCTGAGTTTCTGCTATGGGTTAAGGAAGTATTTTTGGTGATCCCAACATCCATAAAGTCAATTTAATCGAAAAAACAAACATTTAAAAAAAGAATGAAATATAATAGAACAGAAAATGTCAAAATGCATCAGAAATAGTAAGGGTGTGCTTTGTGAATCTTTTGCTCCAGTCTGGATGTGTCTATTATGTGCCATACTGAGTGCTGATACTTCACAGGGGTCATGGTTTTAAAAAAAAGCTTGAAAGCCACTGGGTTGAGGCATTTTCACCGAAGATGTTTCAATTAAAATATAGGTTTGGTGTGGAGATGCCACCAGACTTCTTGTTGTATTCGGTGGTGCAGCGAGGGGTGCTGTTAGCGGGGGAGGAGTGCTGATGTCTAAGGTACAAAGGTGATAAGGGAGCCGCAGTCCACCTAAATGGGCTGGGCCTAGTGGTGGCCTTCTTCTTGGTGGATGTGACCAACAAGAATGAAGATGTACTTATGGGGACAACTGCTAGGAAGAAGGACAAACGGGGACAGGGAAGGGGGTAGTGTCAGAGTGTGGACCGCGGGAATCAGAATGAAGACTCCAGATCATACGTGAAAAGAGCAACAAGAGAAGTGAAGCTAAGAGGTGTGTAGAATGAAGATGGGCAAGAAGAATCACTCTATGTTAAATGAATGCCTTCATCTGCAGGTGACTCAGCCGATTTGAATGTTTGAACAAATAGGGAAATACACAGACTGATCCAGTAGCTCAATTATGCCGCAAGAACCTGTAGTTATGTCACAAGATCCACGGTGCCAGGCTCCATTTTGTTCCTTGGGTGAATATAAGCTGACTATAGGATGGCTTGTGGAAATCTAATAACTAGCATAGCAATTGAGATTCAGTATTTCTTTGCTTCTCACTTGAGGAGGAAAAGGCTGGATTCCTGTGGTTCTCTGAATTGCAAAGGATAACTTCTGAGATCCTCTAGCAACCTTCTGCTTACATCTTACCTGCCTGAAACGAAGCGCATGCCCACCCCTGAGTCTGTTACTGATGCATGGGATTTCCCAGACCCATCAGACTCTTGTCCAGAGCTGGGACAGCCACCCTCAGGCACATGGTAAGGTGGGAGGAAGGCAAAACTGAGATTCTATCAGCAACAAGGGAGGAGATATCCTAGGAAATGGGCAGTCAACAAAGTTCAGTGCACACAGGAATTTTTTAAAATGTTGGTACCATGTCCGAGTTGTTCTAGTTGATTTGATATTGAACATTTCTACTAGGAAGACAGTTTCATCTTTGGAGACCTGGTATTTATTTTCCTCCACATAGAAGAATGCCTTTGGAGGTAGTTAAATAATGGCAAAGAAGTCAAATACAGAGAGCATCTATTTTCTGTATAATTTACCACCAAAAGAAATCTCAAGTTTTTCCAAAAATAATATGCTGTATTCTTTCCCTCAGAGACAATGCACAATGATTGACCTCTGTTGGAACAAGCGTCATAAGAGAGAACCAGTAGCTGTTGTGTAGAGCTTTACTTCTCCCTCAGACTCCCTCCCCCGCTCAGAAGTTAGACTTCAGCATTATCCCCTTGGGGACTTGCCAACTCTCTGCATTGTGACACAAAGACACTGCTGCTGGTTAGGACCATTCTAGCTGGAAGAAAGGCAAGGGCAAGGGCAGCCAGGCTCCAGTGAAATGCACACTGTTTGCTGGATGGCTCAGCGCTTGGAGGGTTCCCTTTATGAAAGGCTAGCGTGAAGTCAACAGCCCACAGTTGCTCAAATCTGCGCTTTGGTTTCCTTGCCACCGCCACTTCCCTGCCCAGGAGAATTATAGCTAAGTGGTGTTTTAACTACATCCCCAGGGGAGTGTTGGGTAAGATGAAAAACATGCTAGGTCACCAATAAATCATTTCTGGAAAAAGGGACATTTCAGGAAAATTAAACAAAGTGTAGAAAAGCCTTAGCTTGCATTGTGCTGTTGCACAGTTTGAAGGATGGCCTTCCTCCCTGCTTAGACAAACACCAGGCAGGAAGCTCTGAACAGGAAAAAAAAAAAAAAAAAAAAAATTCTGTCCAGAGGGCCAGGAGAGAATAGCAAACAAGGATGGTCATTGTTACTCCATTGCCCATCTAAACAAAATTAAGGCAAATAGTTATTTAACTCTAATTGATCTGATCAGTTTCAGAAGTTCTACAGCAAAAACCAGACAACTCTAGAACTCCCCTGAGCACTGGAACCTGAGTTTTCAGTTATTCCAAAACTCAGATAAATCCCAAGGTAGTATAACTATTCTCCCCTTGCACTCAGACCACATCATGCTGGTAAATTGCTCTCCTTGGGATTTCTCTGGATGGCAGGGAGGATGGGAAAGCATCACTCACTCAGGGGGTTTGTAAATTATCTCCCGCAGTTTGAAAGCCATGCTTTTCCTGTGTGGACCTTGGGAGTTTTGGTTTGGCAAATTCTGCTGTGATCTTCCTATTTTACTTTTCCTCTGCTCCAAGTCCGGCACTCAGATGTTTACTGATGACTGCTGTTGTACATCCCACAGCAATGTCAGCCCAAATTTATTAGCTGAGCTTGCTGCTGACTGCGTCCATGGCAACCCAGTGAAAATATTATAAGACTTTCCCCAGGAGCCCACACTGAGCAAAAGCATGTTGCCACTTCTTTCATTTTTAACATTTGTTTACCCTAGGAGGATCTGGGCAGAATTCAGAAAATATTTTTCATCTGGGAACAGAAATAATTAACCAGGTCAAATGCTGGGCCTTATGTCTTTAGATGCCTGACTGATGTCCCCTCACTGTAATGAATGATTCATGCCATTTACCTTGAGTAAGTCACTGTGTTATTGCAATTTTTATCTTCATTTCTAAAACTGACATTGCTAGGATGAGTGCCTTGATATAATATGTAGGGATTCAGTGGGCATTAATAATAAAATAATTACTTTTATGCTTTTAAAATAATTTAAAATTTTGAAACAGCCTCAGGGCATTAAGTAGCATTTTTAAAGAAAGCCTAGCACACTGATTCTTATTACCTTCTAAGAGTCCTCCCAGCTTTTAAAATCTATGAATGTATGAATATGTATTACAGTAGTCCCAGCAAGATACTCTGGATTATTGTTTTCCATGAAGGTTGAAGAAATCAGTTAGACACTGCCAAGGATTCTATGGATAAAGCAACAAATTAGCCCAATTGTGTCATTGTGTAATAATACCTTGCATATAATACGTACTAAAGAACTACATCTTGACTCTTGGAAACTTAACATTTTCCAATTACTAGTTTTGTGATTATACAAACTACATGCAATGGGATTTTGTTTTAGGTCATTTTATAGCAATACATTTTATAGCTTATATAACTATAACAAGTATAGAAAGAAATGTATTATTTTCATTCTCAGATGGGATGAGACCTGTCATTTTTATTGACATTCACAGGGTCTCCTGGCTTCATTATATATGTGCACGGCTTTATAGAAGATTACTAGAGTGCCATTTTTTCTTCCATTAGAGACGTCAGATATTAGCAGGGTGAAAAACCACACAGTTTCTCCAGGGGAATATTCCAAATCAGGCAAATAATACCAAAAAACTGCTTCACTTTACCTTAGCCATGCTAGTTAGGCTCAGCATCTTTTCTGCTGAGGTCAGGCTTTTGTCTAGTTGGATTCAAACCCGGTGATGTCTTTGTTCCAACAGGAAGAAAAAGGGTAGCCTTACTCCTCCTGGTTTTACAAGCACTGCTGCATGTTCTTCTTAACAGTCTCTACCAACTTTCCCAGCAATTCTTAGCAGCTTTCTGAAACTCACTGCCCAGTTCACATTTCTGACTTCTGACCTCCAGTAACCTAATGAGCTACTCAGGTACTTCCAGCCTGGTCTTCCCCTAGATACCCATCATCATCATCATTGCCACAATAGTAGCCTCACATTTATTACTATATGCCAGCTAAGCAGTATGTGTATGTGGATAATCTCACTCAAGCCTCATAAAACTCCATGAGGCAAGTGCTGTTATTCAATGCTTTAGCTGATTAAGAAAGCACAAAGGAAATGAATGGTAGAGGCAAGACTTGAACCCAGGCAATTTCTCAGCTGCCACCTCCACCCAACTCCTGCCCAGATGGAGAGCTGAGTATGAGCCACTTGGGTAAGGCCCAGGCTCTCCACCCATGTGGTATTGTTAGCAATCTAGGAGGGCACAGACCCAGCTGCATGGAATGATGCTGCCTTCCAAAAGTTTTCTCTCGGTTTTCTTAGTTGCAAGAAGCTTTATTCATTTCCTTTGTGCTCAGAATTAGCTTTTTATTTTTTGTTCACACCAAATGCGAGAGACCTCTCAGATTGCGTTCATTATGGGCTATCGTGCTTCTTGTCACTTGTTTGTAAGACGTGTTCTGGCTTGGCTTTGGCTCTTCTTAGGTGAAGTCATTTTAGGAAAAGTCAAGAGCTGCAGAAAGAGAGTTTAAAAATGACAAACATTACAAGTATTCATTTTATTCCCACACAATCTGTATTTTCCAATCTCCGCTAGTTGAAAACAACAACAGTGAGAGATCTCAGAAAATACAAGATCTGTAGAAATTCCCTATAAACAAAAGCCAAACACATTCTTATATCCTTACTCCAAACAAACCAGAAACTATTAAAAAAAAAAATGAAAAACTTGGCGAGTGCTTTCTGTCTGTATGGAGTCTGCAAAAACCTAATTACATGCAAATGAGTGGAAGATGCCATGTGCAGGTAACTGACTTATTGCTGTTCCTTACCATATAAACCCAAAGCAGAAGAAGGACTAAAGTGTAGACTCAGCTAAGAACTTCGAGGTGACATTGGCCAGTGAATGTCCCAGGCTGTCCAAACATTGATATTGCAGAGCAATTGAAGATGTCTCTGAGGAGCTTTTCTGCATCACGGAGAAAATCAAGGCAAGATCAGAGATGCAAGTAGACTTGCGGTTGCCAGGGCACAGGCAGAATATTAGGCAAGGCGAGCTTTGCACTTGAGAATAAGATACAAAGCGAAAGTTGTGACTTGGTGGGAAATGAAAGCTCCAGGTTATCAAGTGTGGCCAAGTTCTGAGCAGCAGAAACAGGAAGAAAGAATGAGCAATACATTCTCTGTATTGCATTTTCCCCATTAGGAAACCATGAGACGGGGCATGTGATGAGCCCAGTCTGCTCCTTTCATGTTCTCCCCTGGGAATCTGGAACCACACTGTAATTTTCTCAAAGAAGAAAATGACCACCTACCCGAACACAAAGGCCAGATGACAAGCATCTGATCTATTTTGTACCTAGCTGTAATGCACGCAGCTGGAGCGTAGTAGATACTCAGTGCATATTTGTTGAATAAATGAATGCCCAGTGCTGAGCCCAATAGTTTTAGAGCAGCCTGAGAAATGTTTTAGGATGTTTTTTGTTCTCTATCAAAACAATGATGACGAGAAGATGAGGAGAAAAGGGGTAGAGAACAGGAGCAGTAGAAGAGGTCATTCTTTATCTGCTATGGCAACCAAGTTCCTTTGTTTACATCCACTTAGTATTTGTAGTTTCCTTATAGAAAAAAAAATGCCAGAAGATCTCTGTAAAACATTCATGTGTTTTTGTGTCTATGTGTGCACACTTGTGTATGTGTGTGTGTGGGGGGACCACCCTGATTGACGTAGGATGTAAAATCAAGTCGCTATATCCGTGACTATGGTTGACTTTAACTCTTTCTCCCCTCTGCTGAAATGTCTTCTGCACCTCTCCTGATTCAGCTGTAATTATTTAGAATTGTAGAAAGCAGGATTAGCTCATAAAACATCCCATCCCTATTTAATAACACAGTTTAGTGATATTAAGAGAAAGGTAATCAGGGAAGGTCACACCCCACTCCAGAAATCTCAGAACATCTAAATTGGGAGCTGGTGGCCATGTAAACAAATTCAAATTACCTTCCAACAAAAACCTCAAACTACTTGTTTGAGATGGTTTTGACTGGAAGATGTGGATCCAGATTAAAATCAAAAGCCACAGGAACACTGAAATAGCTGAAACAGATACATAGTCATTATAGGAAGCTTTATGAAGGTTCAAAGGAGGTTAAAAAAAGCAAAGGAAAAGCTGTATAGCTGGAGAAGCTGGTGGCTTTGCCCATCTTTACTGGAAATGTTGATGACATCCTCTAAAGAGGAAGAGGAAGAAGTTAAAGGTGCCAACCAAGCAGCCCTGACAGTGACAAATCAGGAAACAGGAGCACTGATGAAACCGAGCTATAAACTGGGAAGAGGGCAAGGCGCCAAAGCCACAAAGCTAAGGCACCCAAAGAGGACTCAAAGCAGTGAAGGGCCCAGAATAAACTATGGATTAAATAAACATTACAAATAGATAACAAAGTCTCAGTTCCCTATTAAAATGACCCAGAAACAGATTTCATCCTATTATGATCATTCTGAGAATATTCAATTATACTAGAATTGCAGGGATCAAATAGACCTTCAAATTTGGGAGAATTCTGTTGTGCATACATAGAGCTTATATCATAAGGATATTGGTTAATAGCAACAGGTAATATTTAGTGCACTATCTACAATACTTTTTGGGTAATATAATTTAATCCTGAGATTAAGTGGTCAAAAAGCTAGGCAGCATAATCTTAGAACATGAATTTACCACCTTCCACTCCAGAGCTTTTTAAGATTATCATTCTGTCTTAGTTACTTTTCTTGTTGCTGAGACAATATACTCAACACCCACAATTAGAGGAAGATTTATTTAGCTCAAAGTTTGTAGAGATTTTAGTTCATAATCGGCTGACTCCAAAACAGGGTGGCAACAGTTCATGGCAGTGGAAGACAGCAAAAGCAACAAGACCAGAAAGGGAGACCAATCTGTTTCTGTCTCTTATATTGTATCCAGTCTACTGGGATTAGGGCGGTGCCATTCTAATCAGTGGACTTATTTAGTAATCACCAACTCTTAGTCCCAGCACCCTGAATCCCATCACTGCATTACTAATCAATCACACACTGTAGATTCACGCACATCCAAAAAAAACTGAATGACTGCATGAAGCTTTAGCGGGGGGACTTCTAGACACAAATCATACCACCTTCTATCTGGCTCTCAACACACAGTGCCCTTTGATCACCAGGTGATGTTCTGCTAACGTACACTAACTCCCTTCTGCTTATAATTGTGCCATGTTCCAGCATCATCATTTTCCTTTGCTAATCTTTAAAGAGAGTTGAAAGTAGGGAGCAAAACACTCAGAATTAAGGAGGTAAAGAATAGTAAAAATGGGTCTAGAGCTGATAAGGCTTAGAATGGTAGAACACTGAAGCCAGGTGGGTTATTAAAGATGACAGCGCTGGCTCTCCTCAGGAGGGCACGTGAACTTCCAGCCCCTAAGTCTGTCTTACTGCAAGCATTTTAGCAAGACCACAACAAAATCTTATCATGCAGATGAGGGATGACCAGTGCATTAATCTTCTTACATTTAATGTTTTGGGGGAGAGATTGCTGTGTCAACAATCCAAGTATTACTGTTATTATTGGTAAACTAACTACAATTTTTTTATTTAAGAGAAAATGGACACAGAAAAGAGAAACAAATAGCAAAAGAGACAAACAAACAATAACAACAAATCCGGTCCTTTTCCCTTCCTTCTTTCCTCCTTTTCCCTTAGAATACCTCTTGTTGTCTTTAAAACAACTGCCCATATCATCAGGTCTAATATAATCAAACAAAATAGTTCAGAATAAAACCAATAAAAGATAAAACAATGGTCACAGAAAAGAGAAACAAAAAGCAAAAGGGACCAACAAACAATAACAACAAATCCGATACTGTAATACTATAGGTTTACAAAATGAGATGATTGGAATTTGACAGTGGTTGTGGCATTGTGTACCATTACCTTCAAAGGGGTTGCTCAGATTGACAGATATAGACATGGAAAATTGGTCTAATCGTATGAGTATCAACTGTTCTTTCTCAATAGTTAATGCATTTAGTAGTATAGTCATTTTGACCATCTTACGTATACCCTCATATAAATCTATGTCTTTTTACTTTTCCTTTCCTTCTTTCCTCCTTTCCCCTTATAATACCTCTTGTTACCTTCAAAATAACTGCCCATACCATTGGGCCTAATATAATCAAATAAAATAGTACAGAATAAAACCAATAACAGCCGGGCGTGGTGGCGCACGCCTTTAATCCCAGCACTCGGGAGGCTGAGGTAGGCGGAGCGTTGTGAGTTCGAGGCCGGCTTGGGCTACAACGCGAGCACAAGGCTGGCCTGAGCTACATAGTGCAACCCTGCCTCAAAAAACCAGGGCCGGGGGTTTGGCTCAGTGGCTTAAGCGCCTGCCCTGGCAGGCGCAAGGCTGTGAGTTCAATCCCCGGTGCCGAAAAAAAAAAAAAAAAAAAAAAAACCAATAACAAATAAAACAGTGGAAGCAATACATAGTAATACAATGTTGATTTCTATAATGCCTCATATTATCTTCTAAGCAGTTGCCTATATCATCTGTTATAATACAATCAAACACACCAAAATAGGTTAAAATCACTCAAAACAGAACAATAAAAGCAATACCAGGTTTCAAAACAAGGTGATCAAATATCAATAAAGGCTACCTTAATATATTTTGTTATCTTTGAAATAGCTGTCTATGTCATCATATATAATAAAATTAGGCAGGTCGAGGTAGAATAAGATCAAACTAAACAGTTCATTGAAAACAATACTGGACTCAAATCCTGATGATGGATTATTCAATTGTCTGCCCCACTTGGTAATATCCCTCTGCCACTGTTTCTGGTGCTGTGGACTTTTTTATCTCTCTAAAATGTCCTTCAGTGTTCTTTGTAGGGTTGGCTTGGTTGTCATAAATTCCTTTAGTTGTTCTCTGTTTGGAAGTATCTTTTTTCTCCGTTGACTTTGAAAGATAGTTTTGCAAGGTACATCAATCTGGGTTGGAAGTTGTTTTCTTTCAGAGCTTGAAATACTTCACTCCAAGCTCTTCTTGACCTGATGGTTTGTGCTGAGAAGTCTGTCGTGATTCTGATGGGTTTTCCTTTGTAGGTGATCTGGGTTTTTTTCTCTAATAGCTTTTAATATTCTGTTTTTGTGTTGAATTTCTGGGATCTTGATTATTAAATGTCTGGGTGTAGGTATATTTCGGTTATGTTTAGCTGGAGTTCTATATGCTTCACTTATCTGAAAGTCACTACCTGTTCCCATGCTTGGAAAGTTTTCTGAAATTATTTCTGTAAATAGGCTTTTAATTTGATTTGTATTGACCTCTGCTTTTTCACTCACACCTTTTATTCTTAAGTTATGTTTCTTTGGGTTGTCTTGTAGCCATTGTATTGTTACTTCCAGGTTTCTTGTTATTTTTAAGAGATCTTTCCTTTCACAATCACAAGCTGCAAACCTGTCTTCAAGGTTTGAAAGTCTATCTTTAGTTTCCTTCAGGTGGTTTTGCCAACTTTCATTGGAGTTTTGATTTCCTGGTTATCTCTTTGAACATGTTTCATGTATTCTAAATCTTTTTCGTATTGTTCATTCCAGGTTTCCCTCATTTTCCTTTGCTCCAGTTTTTCATCTATGTCTGCTTTAGAGATGCCTAGCAATTCTTTTGTTATGTTTTTCATTTCTTCTTTTAGTTGAGTTAGTATTTCTGTTCTACTTTCTTTTATAGCCTCATGGAGTTGTTTCTTTACTTTAGTTGTCATCACCTCAGAGACTTCAGTTGTGGGACTCCTGACCTCTTCTGCGTTTGCTTCTCCTGGATTTGTTCTGCTTGGATTGGAGGCCAGAGACTGCCTTTTGCTTCTGTGTCTTGACATATTCCTGGGTTGTTCTGGACAAGTGTGTACTGGGGATCTTAGTATTACTCGAGTTGTCTAAGATTAGACTGGTTGGGTCTTCTAGCCAGTGCTGATTGTGGATATCTGATGGTTACCACTGGGTGTGCTGTTACAGCGCTGTCTGCTGCTTTTCCCCAGCCCACCATCGCCTCCCTGATGTCTGGCACAGTGTGCAGGGACAGGGCCACCACCTGGGAACCTGGGCCGGTTATGCGCGATTCTTCCACTATCACCCCTAGGGCACACATGGAGCTGTGGTCTCCAGACCAAGCCAGTCACCCACTGGGACCCTCCAGGGCTCAGTCAGAGCAATTTCTGCAGGACTGTGCCCAACTAAGAGCAGCTCTGGCCCCAAAATGCCTGCCAGTCTCTCACTCTCCTTCACAGGGGGTTGGGGTTTGCTGCACTCACCATCAGCCAGTTTTAGTCCTCCAGGTCTGCTCCCCCTGTCCACTGCCACTCTCCTCTGATGGTGCCTCTCTGGGCAGAGGCCTCCAGGTTTGCTGCTGCCGCTGCCGTGGCTGTAACACTTTAATCACACATCCCCAGGTTCCAGCAACTCCTTTCACAGAGTGGGTCTGGCTCTGGGCAGAGGCACCACCAGCCACCACCTTCCTTGTTTGAGTGCTTCTTTTTACTCTTTCTGTTGGCTTCAATTCTTGCTTTAGATTCCTCCTGGGTCCAGAGGACCTGCCTCCCTCCTTCTTGTCTTCCCCATATTGCTATATTCCAGCATCTAGACAGTATCTTTCAGGGAGGCCACTTATCCTGCTGTTTACCATTCTGCCATCTTGTCCCGCCCCCCAACTAACTACAATTTTGTAGGGTTAAATGATTTGTCTAAGGTCACATAATATATTACACATTTAAAATGGTTTCAAAACTTATTTTATCCAAGACTTGCACTGTTTCCCAGTGAGAGTTATTAGGATGAATATAAGCTTCTGTTAATTAGATATGCTTTTTGTTTGTTCATCTGTTCTGTGCTGGGGATTGAACCCAGAGGTTCACATGTGATGAATGAGTACTCTACCATTAAGCTACATCTCCAGTGAGTTGGAGCCCTTCTTCCTCCCTTCTAGTACTGAAGCTTGACTCCATGGTGCTCTACCATGAGCTACATCTGCAGCTCATTTTAAATTTTTTACTTTGAGACAGAGCCTTGTTAAATTGTATCCAGGTAGTATCTGAACTTGCAGTCTTCCTCCCTCAGCCTCCCTTGGTGCTGGGATTTACTGTTGTGCAGCACTGTACCTGACTGAGATGTAGTCATTTCTGCAGAAACAAGAATTTTGCTTCAGAATTTGGAGTTTATGATTCTTACTTGGTTGCCATCCCAGCACTGTGACATACAAATGACACTTCCCAAACACCCAGGGTAGCTTTGGAGGTCCCACTGCTCTTTTATACCATAGTTGGTTTGTTGTGTTCCTTGGGCTAGGGAAGTAGCCCCTCTGGCATGTTTGCTTGAATTACTTAAGATCTTGAGGAGGCAAATTCTAAATTCTCAGAAAGGACCTCATGATGCTTAACAGAATAAGGTCAACACAAAGCACAAGGGGATTTCGCTTAAGGTGCAATCATATTGTGAGGAGTTCGAGGTCAGAGGAAGAAATTCGAGGTCAGAGGAAGAAAGATGCATGCACTGTGGCCACAGTGGAAGGACGTACTTCTTGTTGAGAAAAATTCAGCGGTCCCTCACTTGATGCTGACACTGAAGTTCATATGCATTGTGGGAAATATGTCTGGGCTAAAGATGTTGGAGGACTGGGAAGTTAGTAATTTAGTTCCATGTTGAGTGTGTGTCTAGACTAATTGTCTGTACAGTAATTTAACTTGAGTTGAATTCATGGTGTTCAGATATACTCAGGTGATAAAACACCTGAATATCATGTTGTTCTTTACAGAACAAAGCAAAATATAAATAGTTAAATTACTTTTTAAAAAAGTAAAAGTTTAGATACTAGATACTATAGTATACTATTATTAAAAATGGTAAGAGAAAGGTAAATTTATTTATTTATTTATTTATTTTGCAGTGCTAGGAATTGCAGCCAGGGCCACTTACATGTTAGGCAAGGGCTCTATCACTGAGCTACATCCCTAACCCAGTGATATTTTTACACCAAAGGAATACATAAAAAAAATAAAATTGAAAACTTATGCTTGAGGACATGGTATCCATGAACTTCTCCTTTTCTCTCAATGTGTTCTGGAAGCGACTGCTAATATTACTTGTCTTCACATCCATTCTCCCCTTCCTTCTTAACAGAATCCTGAGCCTTAGCTGGGTGCAGTGTTGTTCAAAACAACAGCTCTCATCCCTAGCCTTCCTTGTGGCCAAGTGAGGCCACTTCATTAGTTTCTGTCAAAGATAGGAAAGCACAACTCCTAGCCAGGACTCCTAAAAAACCTCCTGAAATGGCTTTTGCTCAGCTGGGAGTGAGTCCTTTTGTTTTTCCAACATTTGGCCCAAGAGACAGGTGTGATAACGGCTTGAGATAGACGCAAGAATAAAAGCTGCAGGGTAAGAAAATGAGAACAAAGATAGTGGGGGTCCTATGACATCACACAGTGCCTTTAGCTAGATTATCTCTCCAGATTCCTTCTATGTGAGAAATAAAAATAAAAACTTGAACTTCTGGCTTATGTTAGAGATTAATAGCTCATATTTATGTGCAGCAAAACCTAGTCCCAACTTTTATATTAACAATAAACTTCTCTATCCTTATTACTGAGTTTCAGAGCCTAACACCAAAAACAAGTGATAATCACTGTCGTACAAGAATGTACTTTGAAAACCATGGGTTTGGTTATTATCTGTTGGGTTTTTTTCCTATAAACTATGAAGATTAATTATTCAAAATAACTTCTATTTTTATCTTTGGAAGTCTTCTTTTTGCTAATAGATGAAAAAAGTAGCAAAATAGACGAATATTTCTTTAGTTCCCAGACTCATTCCCCGCACTGTTTCTCCAATGAACATCCAACAATGGTGTAAGTTACATATTGATCAAATCATCTTTTTCTGTATATTTAAATAATACTTCAAGTTCATACAGCATAGCCATATAATTATCTCATGATTCTCATAATAGGTCCATGAAGTAAGTAAGACAAACCATTATTTCCATTTCTACTAAAGTAGAAACTGAGTTTTCATCCTCATTACATCACTTTGAGGTAGATGAGACTATTATTCCCCCCATATACATGAAGCAGAATCATGAAATACCCATATCATCTGCTCCAATGCCTTGAATACAAGTTGGCTTTCAATAAATACTTGTTGGCTTCTCGGACGGGTGCCAGGGCAAGAGAGTAAATAAGGAAAATGAAAGTTAAAGTATCAGTCACCACAGTGGAATTGAAATTAGTGTTTCCTCACTTCTATTTTAATTCTTTTTCCATTATCTACGATGCCTCGTCCCAGAAATTCATTCTCCAATGTACTGAGTTGTCCCTTCAGGAATTCAGTGGGTGAAAGGCAGCTTTAGATGGTCATCAGTTGTGAACTTTAGCTGATGGCCCAGGAGCATGACACTGCACACACCACAAAAGGGGTTGCTTTCACTGGCAGCTTTCCCAATCCTCACATAGTAATGCTGTGCTGACAGCTATTGTCTTTGACAAGTGACTGTGCTGGCAACACAAGATTCCCTTAAACAAAGTCCTTCACGCAGATAACCAGCAAGGATCCCATTGCTAGCTCTGTCTGACACCCTCACATGGCTGGAGCATTTGTTTTGCTTGGGAAACGCTTCAGGAGGCTCTGTACTATAGTACTTGTGTTTTATTTTTTTTTTCATTTAATTCTTTTTTTTTATTTTAAAAAGCAAAACAGAAAAAAAGGTAGAAATAATACAGAATTTTAAAAAGTAAGAAATCAACATTAGTTAATATATTGCATATTGTTATCTTAGAAGTAGTTGTTCAAGTTACAAGATCTAGGCATAAAAATGATCAGACAATCAAACAATGATAGCACAAACCATTCTTTTTGATAAACTAATAGAATTAGTAGTATAGTTATCTATCTTGCACACTTATACATACATACAGTTATTTGTGTATATCTACATACATTTAATCTTTTCCTTTCTTCCATTTCTCCTTTCCCCCATCCCAGTTGCTCTTTAATTTTGAGTACTTTCCTTCCCTTCCATTATTACAATATCTGTTGTACATTTTGGATCTTACTACTCTTTCAGTTTATTATTATTTTTTTTACACTGGGGAGACAATACAATATTTAGAAATGTGAGTCTGATTTATTTCACTTACGAGTACAGTCTCAAGTTGCCTCCATTTACCTATAAAAGTCTCAAGATCATCCTTTTTTATAGCTGAGTAATAGTCTATTGTACAAAAATACCACATCTTTTCCATCCATTCTGCTGTTCATGGGTTCTTTATATGTTCTGGATATAAGTCCTTTGTCTGAGGGACAGTTGGCTAAAATTCTTTACCATTTTGTAAGTTTTCTTTTCACTTTGTTGGTGATTTCTTTTGAAGTGTAAAAACTTTTTAATAAGATGAGATCCCAGTTGTTGATTCTTTGAAGTACTTCCCGTGTAGTTTGCATTTTGCTCATGAATTCTTTGCCTACCCCTATGTCTTCAAGATTTCTACCTACCTTGTCTTCTAGTAGATTTAGTGTTTCTATTTTAATATGTAGATCTTTGATCCATTTTGACTTTAGTTTTATGTGTGGTGATAGACATGGGTATAGTTTCGGTCTTTGGTATGTGGAAAGCCAATTTTTCCAGCACCATTTATTAAAGAAGCTATCTTTCTTCCAGTGAACATGTTTGTTCCCTTTGTCAAATATAAGGTGGCTGAGTGTCTTTGTAGTTGTGTTTGCATCTTCTAATCTGTTCCATTGATCCTCAGGTCTATTTTTTTTTGCCAGTACCATGCTGATTTTATCACTGTAGCTTTGTAGTATAATTTCAAGTCAGGGATTGAGATGCCTCCTGCCTTGCCTTTGTTGCCCAGAATTGCGTTTGCTATTCTAGGTCTCTTCTGTTTCCAAATGAATTTTAGGTAAGTTTTCTCTAAATCTGTGAGGTATGTCAATGGTATTTTGATTGGAATTGCATTAAATCTGTATAATAGGTTTGGGAGTATGGCCATTTTCACAATGTTCTTCCTAAGCATGAGCAAGGGATCTCTTTCCATTTTCTAACATCCTCTTCAATCTCCTTTTTTTAGAGTACTGTAATTTTCAGTGTAGAGGTCTTTTACATTCTTTGTTAGCTTGATTCCTAAGTATTCCATTTTTTTGAATGCTGTTATAAAAGGTGTTATTTCCATAATTTCTCTCTCAGTGAGTTTGTTGTTTGTGTACAGGAGTTGTATTGATTTTTTAGTGTTGACTTTGATCCAGCTACACTGCTGAATTTGTTTATTAACTCTAGTAGCCTTTTGATGGAGTTCTTAGTGTCTTCTACATAGAGTATCATGTTATCTGCAGATAGTGATAATTTAAATTCTTCCCTTCCTATCCTGATTCCTTTTATTTCTCTCTCTTGTCTGATTGCCCTGGATAATGTTTCCAGAACTATATTGAATAGGAGTAGTGATAGTGGACATCCTTGTCTTGTTTCTGATTTTAGAGTGAAAGCTTTCAGTTTTAGAGTGAAAGTTTCATTTAGTATAATGTTGGCTGTTGGTTCATCATAGATGGCTTTTATCAGATTGAGGCAGACATCATCTATTCCAAGTTTCTGTAAGGTTTTTATCATGAACAAGTGTTGGACTTTATCAAAAGCTTTTTCTGCATCTATTGAGATGATCATGTGATTTTTGTCTTTGGCTCTGTTGATGTGGTATATCACATTTATTGATTTGTGTATGTTAAACCATTCCTGCATTCCTGGGATAAATCCCACTTGGTCATGATGCATAATCTTCTTGGTGATTTGCTGCATTCTATTTACCAGTATTTTATTGAGAATCTTTGTATCGATGTTCATTAGGGAGATTGGCCTATAGTTCTCCTTTTTGGTTGGGTCTTCCTCTGGTTTTGGTATCAGAGTAATACTTGCCTCCAGGAATGAGTTAAGAAGGACTGCTTCCCTTTCAATTTCATTGGAGAGTCTGGAGTATTGAGGTTAAATCTTCTTTAAATTTCTTGTAAAATTCAGCTGTAAATCCATCAGGACCTGGGTTTTTCTTTGTTGGTAAGTTTTTAATCATGTTTGAAACTTTAGTAGCTGATATTGGGTCATGCAAAATTGCTATATCGTCTTGATTCAGCTTTGGTAATTCATATGTTTCTAGGAATTTGTCTATTTCCTCTGTGTTTTCCACCCTATGTGAGTAAAGATTTTCAAAGTAGGTATTCATGATCTTCTGAATTTCTATGGGATCTGTAATAATTTCTTCCATTTCATTCCTTATTGCATGAATTAGTTTTTTTCTTTCTTTTTCTTGATAAAGTTGGCTAAAGGTTTATCAATTTTGTTTATTCTCTCAAAGAATCAGCTTTTTGATTCATTAATTCTTTGTATTGTTTTCTTAGTCTCAATTGCATTAAGTTATACTCTGACTTTATAATTTCCTCTCTTCTATGAGCTTTGAGCATGACTTGCTCTTCTTTTTCTAGAAGCTTGAGGTGTAGCATTAGGTTATTTGTGCTCGTTCTGTTTTCTTGATGTGACAATTTTCCCTCTTAAGACCACTTTTATTGCATCCCACAAATTTCAGTATGTCGT
>RJWM01020668.1:0-36736 GCA_004363535.1 Dasyprocta punctata | reverse complement strand
GCTGTCTCAAAAAATAGGGCTAGGGCCAGGCGTGGCGGCCCACGCCTTTAATCCCAGCACTCGGGAGGCTGAGGTAGGAGGAGCATTGTGAGTTTGAGGCCAGTTTGGGCCACAGCATGAGCACAAGCCCTGTCTGACTACACAGTGCAACCCTGTCTCAAAAAACTAGGGCCAGGAGTTTGGCTCAGTGGCTTAAGTGCCTGCCTGGCAGGCACAAGGTTGTGAGTTCAATCCCTGGTGCCACAAAAAAAAAAAAAAAAAAGTAGGGCTGGGGGTTTAGCTCAGTGGCCTAAGCACCTGCCCGGCAGGCATGAGGTTGTAAGTTTGATCCCTGGTACCAATAAATAAATAAATAAATAAACTTGTTACTACAAAATTTAGAAGCACACGTACGACTCAGATTACATTTCTAATGAACATTGCTACTCCGGACAGAGGTAAGTCTGCAGTCGACGAGGCTGGCATTCTGCACACATGTTCATCTTCACTTAGGGCTAAGCCAGCAGAGGAGCCTGAGCGCCCAGAGAGGACGGGAGGCTGCCCGCAGGAGTCGCGGGCCTTGGCACAGGTTCTCAGAGCGAGGTTCTGCCAAGTTGAACTCACGCTTGTGTGCTTGGGGCAGGAGCCACTGGAATGGATCTCGTGCGGTTGGATCTGAGAAAAGAGGAAATTTGGACACCACAGGGCCCCTCCTGTTGGTTAGCTGTCACTTCCTTTCTCATTTTTGTTTGAGCAGTTGTCTGAGGCAGAAATAGCAGCTATGCTTTCCCACTTCCTTATTCCACCTCGCAGCAACCGCTGAACGAACCTGCTCTGCACACTCTGATCCAGCAATCCTTCCCCGTCAGACACAGTCCCCGTCCCTGCTGGGGCTGAGTTCCAGGGGCCCAGCTGCCTGGCCCTTGTCTGGTCAATCTGTTCTCCACCCCAAAATGCCTCTCGTATCCCCCATCCACTTTCATCATTCCCTTACTGCTTGAATCTCCTGTCCCTCCTCCGGGTCTCTACCAACCCATTCTACCACCTTTTAGAGCCCACCTGCAGGCCAACTGTGTCCAGAGGCCCTTTCAAGGTGCCCAACCCACAGAGGTCTGTTTTCAGAACTTGCAGGACTTGCTGTCTTTAGCACAAGCCCATACATCGGCTGCCCAAGGCTCTGCTCTGACTCCTGCGTTATCAGATTTCCTGCATTTGTGCCTTGGTTCTTGCGCTGTGCTTAGCTCCCCTTCTCTTTGTCCCTTTGGCCTGAACCAATGAAATAAGCAGATCCTGAAAGAACAGGCATGATGGTGCACTCCCATAATCCCAGCAGGATTCCAAATTCAAGCCCAGCCTGATGAACTTAGTGAGACTCTGTCTCAAAATTAAAAAAAAAAGAAGAGGACTGGAAATGTAGCTCAGGGGAAAGGTTCTAGATTCAATCTCCTAAATGATACATACATACATGCATACGTAAATTGAGACATGAAATGCATCTCCAATTTAGCAGCTACTAATAATGATCACACTTACGTCATGTATCCTGTAATTTTCTTCTCTCATAAGTTGTTTAGATATTTAAAAACAAATCCCAGACATCAGTCACATCAGACAGATGTGGAAGTTTTTAAAAATATATCACCACTATGCTATTGTCATATTTAACAAAATCTGTAATAATTATTTGGCATTGCCAAATACCCAAATTTCTCTAATTATTCCCAGAATGTCTCTTTTTCTCTTGTGTCAAAATACGCATGACATAAAATTAACTGCCTTAGCCATTTTTCAGCGTGTACTTCAGGAGTGTTGTATATATTCACATTGCTGTGTAACCAGTCTCCAGACCTCTTTTCATTTTGTTTCAAAACAAAAATTCTATCTCCATTAAATAATAGCTCCCCATTCCTCCCTCCCCGTGCTCCTGGCAGCCACCATTCTACTTTTGTGTCTGTGAATTTGACTGCTCTAAAGATCTCATGTAAGTAGAATCGTACAGCATTTGTTCATTTGCGAATGGCCTATTGAATTTAGTGTAAGGTTTATCAATGCTTCAGTATATGCTTGATGTCCTTCCCTTTGAAGGTTGAATGATATTCCATTATATGTGTATACTGCATTTTTTTGTCCATTCATCAGTCAATAGTCACTCGATTGGTTCCGCCTTTTTGGCCATCGTGAATAAAGCTGCTGTAAACATGAGCATACATGTATCTCTGCAAGTCCCTGTATTTTTTAGAGTATATACTTTTTTTTTTTTTTTTTTTTTTTTTTTTGCGGCACCGGGGATTGAACTCACAGCCTCGCCCTGCCAGGGCAGGCGCTTAAGCCACTGAGCCAAACTCCCGGCCCTGGTTTTTTTTGAGGCAGGGTCGCACTATGTAGCTCAGGCCGGCCTTGCACTCGCGTTGTAGCCCAAGCCGGCCTCGAACTCACAACGCTCCGCCTACCTCAGCCTCCCGAGTGCTGGGATTAAAGGCGTGCGCCACCACGCCCGGCTTAGAGTATATACTTATTACCGGAATTGCTAGATCGTATGGCAGTCTCTTAATTTCTTGAGGACATGCTATATATTACAGTAGCAGCTATACCATTTTCTTCCCTACTAACATTGCACGGTGATTTTTTGTTTGTTTGTTTTCTTCAAATAGGGTCTCACTGTGCAGTCCAGGCTGGCCTTGAACTCACTATGCAGTCCAGGCTGGCACTGAACTCACAGTGATCTTCCTTTCTCAGTCTCCTGAGTGCGGGGATTACAGGTGTGTGCCACCATGCCCAGCTGCTCAACATTCTAATTTCTCTACATCTACACCAATACTTGTCGTATTCTGGATTTTTTGAGAGTAGCCGTCCTAATGGCTGTGATGTGGCTTTGATTGATTTCTCTGGCCACTGATTTTGCGTGTTTACCCGTGTGCCTATTTTCCATGTGTGCATCTGTGGAGGAATGTCTGTTCGAGTTGTTTGACCATTTTTGAATCACGTAGTCTTTTTGTTGTTGAGTTATATAGGATTCTTTACACAGTATTTCTGATTAACTACAATCTCCCTTTCTGCAGTTTCATTTACCCACAATCAAGCTTGGTCTGAAAATATTAAATGGAAAATTCCAGAAATAGACAATTCCTGATTTTTAACTTGAGCATCATTCTGGGAGCATTCTGTCCTGATTTCTCCTGAACTGGGCGGGCAGCATCTCTCTGTCTAATGCATCCACGATGTGCATACTACCTGCCTGTTGTTCACTTTGTAACCGCATAGGCTGAGACCCAAATTGAGCTATCACCCTGTTTCTATAGAGGGTTTGGGACTATCCACTTTTCAGGCATCCACTGAAGCCTTGGAACATATGACCCAATTCTTTCTTCCTTTTTTTTTTTTTTTTTGGTACCAGGGATCGAACTCATGGCCTCGCGCGACCCAGTAATAAGAGGGAATCACTCTATATTCTGGATTAATCCCCTTGACCAAACATTATTTCTTTGTACTTGGTCTGTTTAAATCGCAACCCAACAGAGTCCTCCTACCTGAGTAAGTCTTGTTGTTATGACTCGTGTCTTACGTAATCTGAAGGAAATCCTTCTCTGTTTTTCTCCCTTGTCGTTGACTTGTGGAAAAGTCCAGGTCCACTCTCACACCGAATTATCCTTCTGTATTTTATCTTCGTTGCTACTCTGCAAAACTTCCTGCTTTTGTCTTTGGTAATTATAGCAGTGAATCTTCCCAGAGACAGCAAACCCAGCACAATCTCCCTGGATATACGCGGCACAAGGCAGATCCTGGAGAAGTTGCCAGGGAAATGGAGGGGAAAGTCCTGCCTCAGGACTGGTGAGAGGCAGAGCCTTCCCAGGTGTCCCCGAAGGCCAAGAGCCTGGCCAGGGAGCCCCCAGCAGGCAGGTGGCCCAGGCATCAGGCCAGGCATCATCTGATGCCCCGCTGGAGGGAAAGCTGCAGTCACCAACGCTTGAGCACTCTACTGTGGCACTGGAGTTTGTCTCTGGCATTAGGATTATGGTTGCAGTTTTTGGTTGGTTGTTTGTATTTTCAAAATTGAGCCAGGCATTGTGGCATATACTTGTAATCCCAGCATTTGAAAGACTGAAGCAAGAGGATCGCTATGAGTTCAAGGTCAGTCTGAAACACATAGCAAGATTTTACCTCAAAAAAAAAAAAAAAAAAAATTCTAGAATGAACAGTGGAATAGTAGTGTATTTTCCTTCAGAAGTAGGTCAGTAGCTTTTCCTGACACAGACATGACCGAGGAAGACATCAGGGACACAGCTGAGTCCCCAGAGATGTGTGACAGGAGTGGGGTCCTCCTTAGGAGCTGGGAGAGCAGGCCCATGGTATGGCACAATCCAGAGAAGACCCAGCCTGGCGGGCAGAAGCAGGCCCTGAGCATCTGGAGCTGAGGCCAGTGTTCTCGGTCCTGCCCTCCAGAGGCCCGACCCCGAAAGGGAGGACACAGCTGCCCAGAAGCCCCTGCCCTTACCTGGGAGT
This sequence comes from Dasyprocta punctata, assembly GCA_004363535.1. Taxonomy (NCBI): domain Eukaryota; kingdom Metazoa; phylum Chordata; class Mammalia; order Rodentia; family Dasyproctidae; genus Dasyprocta; species Dasyprocta punctata. The sequence goes on along the minus strand of RJWM01020668.1, from coordinate 32,257 downwards.
CTTACCCCAGGTTACTGCTTCAAAAACTCTTTACATACGCACAGGCACAAACATACACAGACAAATGCACCTTCCCAAAATAGAATAGACTTTATTATGAACTTAGAATAGAAAAGAACAAGTGACAGACATTCCTCAGATGTCTTTGAAATTCTCACAAGCATATAAAATAGGTGTAGAACATGCTATCTCCAAATTGCTTTAAAGTGCCCAGTACTGAAAGGGAACAGATGCATGGCATCCAAGTGCTTCAACAAGACCATGAGCCCGGTCTCTGCCATTCCTCCCCAACATGAGGAGGGAAAGCACCTTGCTGCCGCCTGGCCGAAGGCAGAACAGAGAAGACACTTGCTGCCGGTTGAATTTGGGACTCTGAACTCTACCCTGGGGCACAGAGACCTGGGACCATGGCATTTTCTTCCTGATACACAGCTTGATGGGACACAAACAGCCTCGGAAGGAGAAAACAGCCAGGCCTACAGCTTGTTTGCTTCTTTAAGCCAAACAGCTCTTTGCCTGCCTGCAGTTCACTGGACATACAAATGTGGACACACTGCAGCCTTTCCAGAGTAAGAAAAAAAGAGAAGAGGAATCAAGAATGCCCCATTTTATTCGGAGACACGGTCAGGTGCCCTGGATGGTGGGACTCGTACTTGTGGGAGGTGCACTGTGCACTTAGCCACGTCAGTGTACAAGATGGTATGTGGCCATGTAGCCACAAGCTTTAGGGTAGAACACTCCCATCTTTGCCAACAAACAAGGCAATCAAGGGAGCTCACTATGGGTGGCCCAGGGAGGAAGGGTCTCTGCTGACACTGCCCTGGTGACCCAGCCCCACAGCACACATCTGATGGATATACCAGAAGCCAGAATCCCACCCTGGGTCCCACAGAACTGAGGCATGCTTACAGGTATCTGGACAGGTGGAAGTGAAAAGCAGCCCCAGATGCTCAGGGCACTGTTTAGGGCCCTTGGGGATTTGTCACTACAGAAGGTAGGGCAGAGGCTGGGAGGAGTCAACAATCCAGATGAGAGAAAGCCCCATTAGAGAACGAGGCACCAGCTGACCCATGGTCCAAGCAGTGGTCACCATGTAGTCTCGGAGAGGCCAGCTCTCCCCCAGAAGACCCAGGGCGCTGCTTCACCACTTCCTGCAGTGCTTCAAAAGCAGCCACTGCCTGATCTCCACATCCTATTTGCCAGAGGAAGAAAGTGTGGCTGAAGATGCATGAATGACTCAGAGGTGGCTTGGCTGGTCCTCTAATTAGTCCCAACTGATCCTGTTCACCACTGTCCTGGCCACTTGCAGCCATTGATCCCACGCAGGACCTAACACTTGGTGTCCATACAGTGTCTGGTTGCTGCAGGTATGTTGGCAGCCGGCATCTCTAGGAATGAAGACCACAGATTCCCTTGCAAACACAGAAGAGGCGGGGCAGACAAGCACAGACAAGGAGATAGATGCAGGCACCTGCAGGGTCCCAGAGCCACCTTCAGGGTAAGGACAGGGCCTTGGCGAGGCGGGTCCAGAACCAAGACTTGGTGCAGGGGTTGGTGTAGTCGCAGACTGTGATGAACCGCAGGATGCTGGGGAACTCCTTCTTCATTGCCTTGTACTTGATGGGGATCAGTCGCTTTTGATGTACACCTGCAAACCAAGGGGTGCAGTGCTGACACCATGATGTAAAGAGGCAGCCCCAGTCCCCAAACCAAGGAATAACACCAACTCTTCCTTCGCTACGCGGTACCACATGAAGAGACACGTAGATGCAACTGCACACTCGCTCAGGTGCACGGAGACCTGTAGAGGTCCTCTGGTGCTAACTCTATGTCCCTGAGGGAAGGCTGGCATTCTAAGGCTCCATCTGCCCACTCCTCTCTGGTCAGAGCAGGGCTGAGCTTACCTGGAGAGAGGCTGAGAGCAAACTTGGTCTGGAAGTCACATTCCTTGCTCTGCAGGTAATCATCTGAGACAACCACCACCATCCGGCGGCACCTACGGGAAAGTGGGCAGGCTGCAGACTCTGTGGTAACTCACTTTAGCACAGCCTCCATGGGCACAGCCTCTGGGGAGCCTCCTGTGCTAGAGCAGGCAGGAGAAGCTCAGCATCTGTACTCCCAGATTTCGCAGCCCCCTACCTAGCCCCAGACTTCTCCCCAACCTCTTCTCGATGAGCTCACTGGCGATGGACCAGACACAGGTTCCTGGCAGGACATCACGGTCGGACACACACAGCTTCAGTCGATAGTCTGTCTGCTCCAGTTGCCGTATCATCTCCTGCACAAACTGGAGGTCGCTGGGGCAGTAGCAGATGAAGGCATCGAAACGCTCTGGTGCTTGGCCTGCGTGCAGAGCACAAAACTGATGGCCAGAGCTCCCAGGATCCCAGGGAGGGGTCCAGCCCCAAGTTGCCCGTCTAGGCAACCTGGTCCTGGGCCCTGCACCCATGCCAAGATGACAATGACACACACACAAAAGTGCCCTCCCCACCAGAAGAAAGACGAGCCCTCCTGGGGGCCAAGCCCTGAGTTAACCACGACTCAGACCCATCATTTCATGACAGTCTCAGTGCAATTCAGAGGTAGGATTATTACGCCATTTCCTAGGTGTGGAAACTCTGGCTCAGAAAAGTGATTTGCCCAAGGACCCATAGCCCAGCTGCTTGCAACATCCACACTCTGCATACTAGCCCGTCACCGTCCCACCCGTGCCATGGAACAGCGCTGGCTCCTTACCCAGAGGGTCATCGAGTGTGGTGATGCCAAAAGGCTCTTCTGTGCGTGGGACACTGCTGTCCACCCTGGCCACTTGTAAGGGCTTCTCGGACTCCTCCTGCTGCTGCTTCAAAATGTACTTCCGGCAATCCTCCTCTGTGGGGAAGGGACAGGGTGAGTCAGTCTCCCGAGGCGGGGCCCCAACCCTGCACTCAGGGCTTTGTGAAATTCTTCCTCTATACTATCCGGGAGTCCCAAATTGCCTCAGTCAGGAGGCACCCCTTGTCCCCCATCCCCCTTCCCCGCTCTAGGACGCTGCTCGGTTCTATGGCTTTGACAAGCTGAGCACACCCTCCGTCCTCCGTCCCCCGTCCCCAGGGCTCGGGTCCTCCCAACAGGATGTCAGTGGTGTTATGGCCATTTAGGAAGCCACCGAGGTGAGGCTTCTGTCTCTTGTGTCCCTTTGTCCTGGTTCCCTAGGACCCCCAAAATGGAAGCAAGGTCTGCTTCTTCCAGCTGCTAGGACAGAAGTGAGCAGGGGACTGGCAGAAAAGAAGGTCAGGTTTATGTCACAGTGAAGGAAGTGAGCCCTACCCAGAAAGGTGCACCTGCCTGCGGGCAGCTGACAGCCTGCGCAGGTGCTTTGGTAAGCCGCTGAGTGGCAGACGGGGTCCCATTTCCTGAGCACCTGAGGCTTCCTACACCATAGGTTTTACTCCCGCACATGACCTGTCGCTCTGCCTGATGTGGCCCTGATGCCCCCAGAGAAGCCGGATTCTGACTCCTGGCCCAGCCCAAAAGCCTTTGCCCACGCTCATCGCCTATCTCCCCCCATCTTCCGGTCCTACCCACCTTTCCAGAAGAGTAAAAAGCAGCGCAGACTTGCCCAGCCACCCAACCCCACTCCTAGAGCCTCCTCCGGAAGGAGGGTCTGTTCCGGCGCAACTGACTGCCGAGGCCGGAGGCTCAGCCTCCCCTGCCCAACTGCAAGGCCAGGAAGCGGGCGTCCTCACCAATGCTGGGCCCCAGCTCAACCAGCACATCGTCGCGGCCCAGCTTGGCGAGCAGCTCAAGCAGCCGGCCCACGGACGCTCCGGGACGCCCCTGCCAGGCGTCCAGCAGGCTGCCGGTGGGGTCAAGCCGCGACTCCAGCTGTCTGATCTCCAAGTAGTCGAAGCCCACCTCCTCCGCCAGCACAGTCCAGTCAGCCGCCACCTGCGTCTTCACGTTCAGGAACAGCGACAGGCGGCGGCGCACTCGCACGTTGAGCGCAGCGAGGGGCAGGGAAGACACGGAGACGGCGGGTGGCGCGGAGTCCTCGCTGGGGACGCGTGAAGCCATGGTGGCCCAGAGCCTCGGGTCGCGTCGCCCGCCCTGCGGCTTCCCCTTCCTCCGCGGCTCCACTCGCCCCGCCCGCTTTCGCTTTCCGAGAAGCGCCGCCCCTCGTGGGGTGCAGAGGTGGGGCGCCCGCTCCTGCCCTCCAAGTCCGGAGGCAGCGGCTTAGAACTTAGGACCTGCCCTTTGACTTTTGGGGAGTTTGCCTGACCTGCCCTCTAGGGTCTGCTGGTGGTGGGGTTGGGGTGGGGGAGCGGGGAGGCGACCCTCCAGGGGGCTGTAGAAAACCCGTCTTGTCCCTTGGGATGTGATGGACTCACAGCCTTGGGGATGTAAGAAAGTCACGCAGTCCTGCAGTCGAGGATGGCGGGGAGGGGACCAGGGGAACAGGCACCGGGTCTGCCCTGCGAAGTCTCCGGAGCCGCACAATCCAGAGGCCACTCAACCCTGCCAGTCGGAGCACGGGGAGAGGCCAGCTGTGCATGGGGGAGAGAAATGACAAGGGGTGTAGAAACTTCCGGAGTCTGAGCCCTGGAGCGGGTGGGGGGCGACCCTGTTTCCTAGGGACTGGATTCGCAGGGGTAGCCCGTCCTTCCGGGTTGGGCAGGCCTAGTAGTACTCTGCCGGGTCTCGGGTAAACTCGTGGCCCTGCCCCTGGGAATGGGAGGCACCTAGTTTTGCAGTCCAGATCTGGGAGCCCCGGTTCGTTCACTCATTCAACACGTATTTGTTTACTGATCACCTGGCAGGCACCGGAGTCAGGGTGTCCTCTGCCTTGGTGGAGAGCCCTCCTAGTGGGAAGGTGAGCACACAGCAGACCACCTCGGTAGGCACAACTGACGTTAGAAGGGTAGTGTCTCTCTACAATTAAAGCGCGCAGTTTTGCAAAATCGTTTCTCCGGTGGTCCTAAGTTGCCTCTTGTCCTCCGGAAAGACATTTCGGGAGAAGCGATCCCGTCGGTGCAGATCTCGGCGACTGACTCAGGTTCGGGTCCTGGGGCCCGGGGCCCTGCAGCGCCGACGAGGAGTCCCGACCCCCTTAGCATCCACCGCAAGAACCGGAGCGCTGAGGTGCTGGCGGCCCGGGCTTCCGTTTGGCAGCAGGAAGGACTCTCGCGGGGAACTCCGAGTTTCTGTCGGGCTCCCTTCCAGATGCCCAGGGTAAGGTTCAGCCACTGGTTTGGCAACAAAAGGTTGTGAAAGAGGCAGAAATGTTCTGGGTAGGGCTTAGGAAAGGCTCGCCTCCTGATTGGCCGAGAAAGGCCATAGTAGGCGGGACTTTGGGTGGAACGGGTTAGGCAGTTCCGGTGAGCCAAAGTGGTGGGGCGGGGGCGTGTCCTCAGGCACTTTCTTCTGGTTGGTTGCTGTGGAGGTGGGCGGGACCTCTGCTTCCGGGCTTTTAGTTGACGCGTCTGGGGACTGTGGTTAGACCTCCGGACGGGGAGCAATCTGCGCCTGCGCGGGCATTGGCCTTTCTTTTCCAGAAGCTGAACGTTAAACCCTGGTCTCGGAATGCTCAGCTCCGCTAGCTGCGCGATGTGGAGGCTGCAGGTGGTGCTCGGCCACCTGAGCGGTCGGCCCCAGGCGGAGCCGGCGCTGCAGGCCGAGCCGTGCCTCGGTGGCTTCCCGCCGGCCTCGGCCGCGGACGTGGTGGTGGTGCACGGACGCCGCACTCCCATCGGCCGAGCGGGCCGCGGCGGCTTCAAGGTGAGGCCATGGGGCGAGCGCCGGGCTGAGAGGACCCGTGCGGGCTGGGCTCGCCCCGTGCCGGGCGGGGTGTGGGAGCCGGCTCACAGGGCTGCGTCCCGCTGCAGGACACCACTCCGGACGAGCTCCTGGCGGCCGTCCTGACCGCGGTTCTGCAGGACGTGAAGCTGAGGCCCGAGCAGCTGGGAGACATCTCTGTGGGTGAGCCCGCCCCCGGCCTGCCGCCCTCCCGAGCCTACACTGCCCAGCCCCAGTCTTCACGGATCGGACGGGCAACATACTGCACTGGCTGTAGCCCTTGCTTGGGAGCCAGTCACCCCCACTTCGGACACCGCAGACACTTTATGCCTCTTGCACATGCATTTCGCCTATTAGCGGAAGCATCAGCCTATTGGCCTCAAAAAGCAGCAATCAGAAGCGCAAACATTATCATACCCAGGTTCCCAGTCAATCCAGGAGACAGGAGGCAGGGTTCTACACCACCGTGACACCCTGTCCATGCCAGGAGAGAAGAGGGAGAAGGTCAAAAACCCTCCAGTGCAGCAGCTCACGTACAGATGGAGAAATTAAGGCTCAGCGAATTTGTCCTCAAGATGTGAACCAAGGGCCTGGACCTTCAGTCCAACCTCGATTTTTACCTGACATCTCCTCCCTTGAAACATAACCACACAGTATTTTATTTATTTACTTACTTATTTGCCTTTTTGAGCCAGGGTCTTGCTATGCAGTTCAGGCTGGCCTTGGGCTCACTTTGTAGCCCACGCTGTTCTCGAACTTGCAACAATCCACCTGCCTCAGCCTCCCGAGTGCTGGGATTCCAGGCAAGCAGCACACGCCCGGCTCACATAGTATTATAGACCACAGTTTCGTTTACTGATGCCAACGTGGGAATCAGGGTTCCTCCTCTGGCAAGCCTGAGAGGAGGATACTAGCTGGAAGTTCACATTCCCTCACCACAGGACCAGTGCTGTTAGACTTGAAGCTTTGCTTTGCAAGTTCCTCTTTCCTTAAAGCTAAGCCCCAACTTTGAAGACCAGTCCACCTGAACTGTCTCTGCCAATTTAAAGAGCAGGGTGTAGCCGGGTGTGGTGGCACACGATTTTAATCCCAGCACTCGGGAGGCTGAGGTAGAGGAGCGTTGTGAGTTCGAGGCCGGCTTGGGCTACAACGTGAGCGCAAGGCCGGCCTGAGCTACACAGTGCGACCCTGCCTCAAAAAACCAGGGCTGGGAGTTTGGCTCAGTGGCTTAAACGCTTGCGTGGCAGGCACGAGGTTGTGAGTTCAATCCCTGGTGCCACAAAATAAATAAATAAATAGCAGGGTGCAAGAGCAAGCAAGTTTGAGACCCTCCTGCTCCTGGGGCTGGTTGATGACGGGACAAGCTGCTGGGTCACTCTGCTGCAAACCCTAAATCCCAGAGCCTCAGATGAACCTGTGGAAGGCTCCAGTCCCCAAAGAAAGACCCAGAACGTGTCCTGTCTGGTGCTCGCAGCTGTCCTGTGCTGCTCGGAACACCACCTGGCACTGAGTGTTTTTTTGTCCCTAGGAAATGTGCTTCAGCCTGGGGCTGGAGCCATCATGGCCCGGATTGCCCAGTTTCTGAGGTAACTTGTTTTTCTGCTTGTGGGTTGGCCTTTGTGGCTCTCTCCTGTTTTCCTTTGTATCTCTTCAGCGGGTTCTGGGCCCAGAGAACGCGGCTCTGCGGGTGGAGGATGAGGTTGGGCCCCAGACATTGAAGTGACCGAAGTCCTGGCAACCCCGCTCTTGTAGACCCAGCTTTTCCTCTACTTTGAGGGGTGTTGTGCTCCCCTGCCCGGAGGCGAGTCACACAGGGCTGTGGGACTAGAGCAGAGGTTCCCTGTGTCTTTGGTGAGTGAGGACTCTGTCCTCACCGACAGGTGGATGACCACACAAGCAGGGTCAACCACGACTTTGCTTCCTTCGCAAGTTGAGCATTCTAGGAACTCTAGTCTCATTCCATCAGCAGAGGCTTGGGCACAGGGCAGCATCCTGGGGCAGGCAGGAGGGTGGACCCCGGAAGAAGCCTTCATCACCTTGCTCTTCAGCACTTGCCCTCCCAAGGTGGGAAAGCAGTGTTGAAATTATTTTCACATGTGGCTTTGTACTTCCAGCTGCATGAAGTAGAAAAAAATACCGTAGAAACATTAGCCGGAGACAAAACAGGAAGAAAAAAACAAAACAAAATAAAAAACCCTGAATTGAGCAAGATTCAGACGGTGCAACTCAAGGTCTCCTCTGTCTGTGGATTTACCTTTCGGCTCGTATCCCAGACCCTTACTCCTCTGGATTTCCTCCTCCACCCAGCCTGTCTGCTGTTTCCCTACACTGTTCATTCTGCCCCTTGGGGTGCTGTTCCCACCTTCAGTCTGCCCCAGCTAAGCTCTGCCTAAACATAGTCTCACCACTTGGGCATCACTCCCCAAACTCTCAGGCCTTAGATGAGAGGCTTTCTGCTGCAGTAGCTACCCGTGTGCTTCTCTGTGACGTGGCTATGACATGGGCCCTGCTACTGCAGTTCCTGTGAGTGGATTGGTTTTCCGCCTGCTGGTTCGGTGTCCTCTGGGACCCAGTGTTGTGACCCTTTGAGCGTCCCTCAGGTAGTGCTTCATGTGCGGTAGGTATTGGGTGAAAGCCGGGGGGAGTTTGGCAGGTCCACCTGGGAGGCCCTCTGCAGAACCCGGCCCTGCCCCTGGCTCAGGGGTTCCCAAGCCTGGCTGCACACCAGAATCCCCAGGATGCATTCATTCCCAGAGGTTCTGAGTGGGCGTAAGAAGCCTGGAGCTGTCCCCAGGGCTTTGCATGGCTGCTCAAGGCAAGTTACGTATCTGGAGGGTCAGCCCTGCGAGCGTCCGTGGCTTGGTCCAGTGCGCGTGCCTGGGGAGCTGCAGAGAAGGGGTGCTGGAATGGCGGTGCCTGTCAGGTCTCTTTCCGCAGGTGGGGACATGAAGTCCCAGCCGTGAGGGGTTACTAAGGCTGCTTTTCTTCTTTGAGCGTGTCACAGCAACACGCTCACAGCTCTGTTCTTTGAGGGAAAGGGATATGTCTGGTTTTCCTTGTTGAATCTTCAGAGGGAGAGACGAAATGATCCCTGTGGCCCAGCCAGGCCTCCCTTGTCTTGGGTTGAAGAGAATCATAGGGAGAGAAGGCAGGTGCTTTTGAGGTCCTCAGGAGCAATCATCTTCAAAGACAGGGTCTGCCCAGAGCTGCCCACCCCAACCTCCATAGAGCTGCCCGGTATGAAGCCAAAACTGCCAGGATGGGCTAGGTCTGCTGACATAGACCTCTAATCCCAGCACTCTGAGAGACTGACCCAGGAGGATCTCAAGTCCAAGCCAGGCTGGGGCAACTTGGCAGTTTAGCGAGACCCTTTCTCAAAATAAGAAAGGAGCTGGGGATGTAGCTCAGTGCAAAGGCCTGGGGTTCAATCCCCAACACCAGGGGAAAAGGTGGTTGCTCCCCTGGTCTGTGCATTCCCCGATGAGGACCGCGGTGTGGCCCGGGGAACAGGCCTGTTTTCTCTGAGAGCCTGGCGGGCAGGGGACTGACTGCCGTCTCCCTTCTGCTGCAGTGGTATCCCGGAGACCGTGCCTCTGTCCACTGTCAACAGACAGTGCTCGTCGGGACTGCAGGCAGTGGCCAACATAGCTGGTGAGTTGTGGCTGGGGGACACTGGTGGTCATGGCCTGGCCTTGCTGCTGACCCCACAGGTTTGGTCCACAACGTTGCTGCTCTGGGCCACATTATGTGTTTCTGCCTGGACTCTGAGCACGGGAAGGATACAGGAGCAGCCCTTGCCACTGCCCCAATTCTTTTGTTTCTGAGGCCGCGCTGAGTCGTACACAGAAAGCAGTGGGGGCTGGGCATGGTGGCACATGTCTGTAGTCCTAGCACTGGGGAGGCTGAGGCAGGAGGATCACCATGAGCTCAAGGTCAGCCTGAACTACATACTGAGACCCTGCCTCAAAACTAAACAAAACAAAACAAAAACAGAAACAACAACAAAAGAAAAGAAAGGTGGGGAAGGGACCTTACTGCTCCCAGAGATGCCCTCTGGCTAAAGATGGTCATGAAATGCTTTTGTTGCAGGTGGCATCAGAAATGGGTCTTATGACATTGGCATGGCATGTGGGTAAGAATTTCTTCTTGCTGGTGTTTATTAACCAACCGTGATGATCAAACTAACTCTCCTCAGCTCTCTGAGGCGGTGATTTCAGGATTCTCTACTAGACCCTCTGGGCAGCTGGTTGGGAGTTGGTTAGCACAAGTGCAGCCCAGAAGTGGCCCCAACACCAGCTGCTTTAGAACGGCTCACATGTGGACACCAGTGGGGAGGGACAGTCTGGTCGCTGCTTTCTTTCTTAGAAACCTGCCCGGCTGGAAATGTGACCAGGACCAGTGAGGAAATAGAGCGTTTGTGTTCCTTTTGAGCATGGAGTGGCAGTTTTGGTTCCCTAAAGCCAGGGACCACTTCCTGCTTTGTCACTGTTCATTTTACAGAACTGTCTGTCCACTGTCCCCACCTGTGTCCCCAGGTAGAAACATTTGAGTGCCTGCTAGCTTTTGAGGGCATACCATAGTCGGATCTCTGATGATTTGGTAACTGCCACCTCCACCCAGCTCTGTCTCTGCTGGCAGCATTTGGCAGTGCTTCCAGAGAAGGGATGGGCCCTGGGGCCCAGCTGGGGACGTCTGGTGTGGGGCAGCAGGCTCAGGAGTGAGCAGCTGGGTTCTGATGCGTCCCTGCCACCTTTCAGAACCTCTGTCGAGGCTCTGGACAGAAAGCACTGCTGGCCCCTGACCAGGTCAGGGGTACGTGACGCTGGGTTGTCCTGACCTATGTCTTATTTGGAGACCAGCCACAAACAGAGACTCTGGCAGGACAAAGTCCACTGCCTAGCCTGCCCTTTGATGTCTCTCGTGTTCCTGTTTCATGTGAGGTGTGGGTAACTGGAAAGAGGGGCTGGAGCCTTCTCTTTCTCTTGGCCCACTGCACCCTCGTGTCTTTGCAGGCTCTTGGTGTGAGGTCTGTGCTTGCTTTAAAGACGTTTGTCTCAGCTGGGCGTGGTGGCACGTGCCTACAATCTCCGCACTCCAGGAGGCTGAGGCAGGCAGATCGCAAGTTCAATCCTAGCCTGGACATCTTAACAATTTAGTGAGATTCTGTCTCAAACTAAAAAAATAATAAAAGAGCTGGGAGTATGGCTCAGAGCAGGGGCCCTGGGTTTAATACACAGGACAAAACAAACAGAAAAAGATATTTATATTCATCTGTTTTTCCTCCATACCTGAGGCCCCTGAGGGCAGGGCCTGGGCACATTGGCTGTGTTTCCTGCACCATGCCAGGCACTAGAAGGCTTTCCCCAGGAAGTGGCAGGGAAGCACGGCCCTGCCCCAGGCTACCTGGCCAGGGCAGCGCTCTGCCCAAGGTGGAAGGAAGTGGAGACGGGTTTCTGCTGCATGGCAGCCCCAGCTCCGCCTTGGCTGACCACATGCCCACCGTGCCTCGCATGTGCCTCGCAGACCACCTGCTGGCGTTCTCGAGGGCTCCATGTGTTCAGCCATTCCTGGGGGTTCCTACCAGGGCTCCTCTTCTTCTCCTCCTCAGGGTGGAGTCCATGTCCTTGGCCGAGAGAGGGAATCCTGGGAATATTACTTCACGTCTGCTGGAAAATGAGAAGGCCAAAGACTGCCTGATGCCCATGGGGTGAGTTCAGCCTCCGCTCCGAGTGCTATGCCCCTCGGCGCCCTGCTCGTCCTGGAGGAGGGTGCAGGAACCTCTCCCCTCTGTGACTGGCAGTGCCAGGCCTTGGCCTGCTTCCTTTGGGTGTCGGCGTCTGCCCTTGGCTTTTGTTTCCTGGTGCCCCCTAGTGGTCTCTAATCCGCTGAGTTTTCAAACACGCCCCACCCTGTCTCTCCTTGTGAAATACTTATCACGTGGAGGACGGTGGCAGCTGTCCCCTACGGCCTCGACAGCCAAGAGAGCCAAAAGCAGAGGTTTTGACTCCTGGTCATCTGGGTGAGCGACCTTGGGCACTGCCAGGTGGAGTGTGGCAAGCGTGCCATTCTCAGTACCCAGAGGCAGGGTGTCCTGACGCCAGGGGATGCATGCGGAACCTGGAGTTCAAACAAGGCAGTGTCTTGGCCTCTGCACGTGCTGTGTCCCAAGGGCAGCCTGGAAAACCAGAGGCCAGGCTGCAGGGGCCACTGTGGCTCTGGGCTCCGAAAGGACAGAGCCCCGCACAGTGAGCAGACGGCTCAAGTGGGGCTGTTGCAGAGGGGACAGGGACACCCTTATCTCCCCACATGAAGCACTTGTCCTCCGGGTACAGGGCCACTTGGTCAGGTGTGGCCGGTTAGCAGTGCCCTGCAGACCCTCCCGCCACCCCCGTGCTGAGGCAGCTCACCGAGGAACAAATCCGCTCCGCGCTGTCTGCGTTCAGGCGGCCCTCTCCTGGCGGGGCGGTGGGGGTGAGTCTCGGAGGACGTGGCCGGCATCGGTGACTCCCTGCCTGCGCCCGCACACATTCTACCTCCTGAGTCCTCACTGCTGTCTCTGTGGCACGGACTGGCCCTCCTTCCCCGTGGCCCTGGGGATCCCGGCCCTCAGGCTGCCAGACTTACGCATGCCGGTTTGCCGTCTGTGTCCCAGGATAACCTCGGAGAATGTGGCCGAGCGCTTTGGCATTTCCAGGGAGAAGCAGGATACCTTTGCGCTGGCCTCCCAGCAGAAGTGAGTGCTGCTCGGGTGGGACCGTGGGAGGGCTGGAGAGCTAGGTCTTGAGCCATCCTAGGTCTTCTGAGGTGGGGCTGTCTGGAGGAAGCAGCTGTCGGGGAGGGCTTTGCAGGGCTCGTGCCTTTCATTTGGAGGTGGCAAGGGGCCGTCGCCATTGTAGGACTTGGTGGCTTTTCTAGGTCCTTTAGCTGACTGCCCACAATGGTGTCTTCTTCCTGGCTGGGCCTCACTTCCCCATCTGTATAACAAGGGCCAGGACTCCTTTCTAACTGCTGGTGGCTTGGTGCCTCGTCATGGTCGCCACTGGCTTCTCCGAGGGCCTGGAGTGGGGCCTCCGGCCTGCTAGGGCCCTGCCGTCTCAGGTTCTGCAGCAGTTTTGCGCCTGGAGAAGCATGTCGAGACGGGCTGGGACTGACACCGGAGACCCTGAGGGGCTCCGGCCTTCGGGCAGCGGCAGCTGGTAAAGTCAGCCAGCCCCAGCCCTGCGAGGCAGAGTATGAGCCGGGTGGGTCTCTCCAAGGCAGGGATTCTCGGCCTCTTGGGGCCAGGTGAGAATCTGAGCATTTGTTGGAAGCCTCGGGTTCCTACCTACTAGACTGTCCCTGGGTGTTTGTTTAAGATTGCAAGGGTCATCCTAACATGCCTGTGCTTTACCACTCTTTATATATGACAATACCCCAAAGAAGTTAGTGTACAGTACTCTAAGTTTGGGGAAACTGGAGAATGGGTGAAATGCAGGTGTTGAGGTCCAACAGGAAAGCCAGGATGGATACTCATGTGCTTCAGTCTCAGTGTGTCCACTGAGGAAGCTTAGTCCTTTCTGGACGAAGAGCTTTGAGGGGAATGGGCACCACCCCCAAACTTCTTCCTCCCCTGCAAGGACAGGACCAGCCTTGATGTGTTCAGACTTGATACAGATATCTGGGGCCCAGAAGGTCTCAGGTGTGCCTCCCCTCATGGGGGCAGGCTGGGGTTTTGGGGAACCCCCAGAAGTCCCTCAGGGCCAGGCATGTCCCTGACTTTAGCAGCCTGAGGTTGCGTGTCTGCTGGAATTGGCAAAGAGCGAGGACAGGGAGGAAGGGAGCCCCAGTGGAGCCTGACCCTGACTGTCGGTGCTGTCAGGGCAGCGAGAGCGCAGAGCAGGGGCTGTTTCCGGGCTGAGATTGTGCCTGTGACCACCACCATACACGACGACAAGGGCACCGAGAAGAGCATCACCGTGTCCCAGGATGAGGGCATCCGTCCCAACACCACCATGGAGGGCCTGGCCAAGCTGAAGCCTGCCTTTAAGGATGGCGGTTCCACCACAGCTGGTGAGCCTGGGCGGGGGCCTGAGTGGGAGCCTGGCGCAGACCAGGCCCCGTGGCAAGGTGGCCGTGGAAGGGCTGCTTCTTCCCAGCCTCGCTCTGATGCCTGTGGTTTGCTTCTAGGAAACTCTAGCCAGGTGAGTGACGGGGCGGCCGCCATCCTGCTGGCCCGGAGGTCCAAAGCGGAAGAGTTGGGCCTCCCTATCCTCGGGGTCCTGAGGTCCTATGCAGTGGTCGGGGTCCCGCCTGACATCATGGGCATTGGACCTGCCTATGCCATCCCTGCAGCTTTGCAAAAAGCAGGTAAGGCAGCTCCGTCATACCTTACCTGGTGTCCCCGTCCTGCACCGCTGGGCTGGGGAGGCACAGGGCGGGCGGCGCCGTGGGTGCTGCAGAGCGAAGGGAGAACAGGCGCTTGCCTCATGCCCAAGCCTCTCTGACCCAACAGCTGGGAATCCCTCCCCCTTCCGAAGCACAGAGTAGGCACTGTGGGTCTTTGCATGGGGCGGGGCCCAAGAAGACCCCAAGTCCTGCCTGGGGGGCTGCCGCTAGCGCAGGTCTGTACCTTGCCTGCAGGGCTGACAGTGAATGATGTGGACATCTTCGAGATCAATGAAGCCTTTGCAAGCCAGGTGAGCCTGGTGTCTCACTGTTGCCTGGGCCTGGCCAGCATGGCCTGGACAGTGTGGCGGGAGGGAGCAGTCAGGCCTGGCGCTGGGAGGCACGCAGGTGTCAGCTGCTGCTCTGGCTCCTTGCAGGCTGTCTACTGTGTGGAAAAGCTGGGCATCCCCCCTGAGAAAGTGAACCCTCTTGGGGGGGCGGTGGCTCTGGGCCACCCCCTGGGCTGCACTGGGGCTCGACAGGTCATCACGCTGCTCAACGAGCTGAAGCGCCGTGGGAAGAGGTGAGGTTACACCCGGTGGGGTGTCCGGACCTCAGGGAGGTCAGGGAGGTCAACGTGCACCGTGCACATTGCTCAGAACTGAGGCTGCGAGGGTTTAACGTCTGTCTTCCTGAGGGCCAAGCTTGAAAGCCTACAGAGAATGTCTGCTACCCTACCGGCATCTAGGTGGACAGTGGGGATGGTTCCTGCAGATCTGGTCTGCTGTGTCCAGCAGGGCCTTGGGCCATGCAGTTCAGCCTGGCCGAGGTGTGGGACATTGGGCCCCTGCCCAGCCAGTGTGGTTTTGTTTCCCCAGGGCTTATGGCGTGGTGTCTATGTGCATCGGGACTGGAATGGGAGCCGCTGCTGTCTTCGAATACCCTGGGAACTGAGGCCCTGGCCGGGGCACTGCCCAGACAGTCCTGCTCTGGTGACCAGAGAGGGACACTACAGAAGCTAATCCGTGCGGGACACTCAGTACTGATGAGGGGACAGGGGGACAAGTCAAGTCACTTCAACTAACTAGGAACACTACGGCACAAAACAGGAGTGGGTGGGGCGTTGAGCTGCCCGTCACGCCCCAGCAGCTATGTCACAGTCTGCATGGGCCATCGTGTGACTTCTGGGGGATGGTGGCCTTGAGAGTGAGGGGTACAATGGATGTAGAAAATGTGTGTGATCGCATCTCGGTGGCTGTGGTTTTTTCCAGGGGCCAGCTTTTGCCTTGCTGATCTTCTCTGCACCCCACCTCAGTAATAGAGGTACAGGCACGCATAGCTCTGAACCGAGGCTCTAAGGGTGTAATGTCTGCCTTCCCTGAGGGCCGAGCTTGAAACAGTCCTGCCCTAAGCAGTCGTGCCCTGCAGAGGTTGTCTGCTAACCTGAGGGTGTGTCTAGTGACCCTTAATTGTCAGGGTCTCCACGGTGGTGTGGTTTGTCCTCTGTGTTAGATAGCGGGATATATGATGTCAGCCCAGGCGTTTCGTGCCCTGGAGCCGCTCAGCGCCCCACCCCCCGCCTGTGTCCTGACCCCGCAGACCTCTCTTCTGCCCTGGCTGTGTCTATTCCCTCACCCGGGCTGGGGCCGAAGGGTGGGTAGCGCCTCAGTGTTGATGTGCTAGCGTACACCCCATGTCCTCTGGCCCGGCCCGGTGGTTGCAAGGTGCAGGACTTCTCGCTCAGCACACCTTCCCCGCCAGTGTGTGTGGGGCTGTGGGCAGGCGGGCCCTGGGCAGCGCCGGGGAGGCCAGGAGGCGGTGCACCTGGCGGTGAAGAGCACCTGCGTGGCAGTGGAGGTTAGGGGTGCACCAGTCAGTCCGGCCTCCTGCAGCCCACTGCTCGGGAGAGAGCCCGAAGGCCTCAGCCTCCTCGTCCAACTCCTGTGGTCTCGCACAAGGGACAAGGGAAGAGAGGACAGGCTCCAGCGGCTCCAAGTGTCGTCCTGGAAGCCCCCTCCTCCTGCTGTGGGAGGCGGGCTGTTGGAACACAAGTGGGTGGAGAACAGCGGTCAGGAGACCCAGACTGGAACGCACCGCACACGAGATGGGGCTGGGACTTCTGGTTCCCAAAGACAGTTCTGTGGACCCAGCTCAATAGATCTCCCCGAGGCACTGTTGGAAATGGAAACCTGGCCTCAGAGTCAAGGGCAAAGCAGTTAGACCCTCTGTTAGACTTCAGGAAGAGTTGGTGTGGTGGTACGCACCTGTAGTCCCAACAGCCTAGGAGGCTAAGGCCGAAGGTCAGAAGTTCATGCCCAGGCTGGCTGATTTAGTGACTTAGCAAGACTCTCAGAAAGAGGCTGGGGATATAGCTCAGTGGAAAGGCCCTGAGTTCAATCCCTAGTCCTGAAGAAAAGAAAGACAGATGTAGACTTGACCGTGACTTGACCGTGTCTTCTAGACCCTTCCAGACTGACTAATGCAGTTTCAGACAAGGGCCTGTGATACTCTGCATTGGTGCTCTCCAGTTCAGCAGCCAGTACTCACATGTGACTATTAAAGACCTGAAGTAGACAATATGCCAGAGGAATTACATTTAAATTTTATTTAAATTAAACTATAGTTAAGTGGCCATTTATTACTAATGGCCGTCGTCAGGCAGAGGCCATCCCAGTATACCGAGCCTCAGACTCTCAGAGTGGGTGCCAGAGACCTGCACTTTAACCAGGTGACTGAGCAGGCTCCGGGTGGAGATTCACTAAGTTAGAGCTCAGAAACTGAAAAGGTAAATGTAACCACCTCTCCATGTGTTTAGAAATTTTAAAACTTTTCTCCATGATGGTAATTTGAAGGAATTGCTATAGAAATTAGAAGATATACCAGAGTGAATGGTAACAAAAAGATTATATATCCAGAAACCTGTAGATTAGCCAGGTGTGGTGGAACACACTTGAAATCCCAGCACTTGGAAGGCTGAGGTAGGAGGATCACAGTTCAAGGCCAGCCTGAACTACATAGTGAGACCTGGTCTCAAAAAAAAGAAGGAAAAAAAGAGCCTGTAGATTAAACAACACCAAGAGGAAGATTAAGTTTTCATGTTTGTATTAACAAAGAAGAAAAGCTGAAAATCAATGAGGTAGGTATTTAAGAAAGTTAGGATAGGAGCCGGGTGTGGTGGCGCATGCCTGTAATCCCAGCACTTTGGAGCCTGAGGCAGGAAGAGCACTGCAAATTCTAGGCCAGTTGGTACCACAAAGCAAGACCCTATTTTAAAAAACAAAAACAAAAAAAATGGGATAGACTACAAAATAAGTCTACCAGTCATGTAAAGAATGAAATGAAAAGCTGGGCATAGTGGCACACACTTGTAATTCCAGCACTTGGGAGGCTAAAGCAGGAAGATTGCAAATTTGAGACTAACCTGAACTACACAGACCCTGTCTCCAAAAAAAAAAAAAGAAAGGGCTGCAGGCCGGGAGTGCAGCTCAGTGATTGAGTGGGTGCTTTGGGTGCACGGGGCTCTGGGTCTGATCACCAGCACCACAAAAGGAAAGAAAAAAAATCAGAGATTAGTGAAATACAAAACCAAGACAAGAAAAACTGGTTATTTGAAAAAATTATATGGGCAAAGGCAAAACCATCTGCTAATTTCAAATTCCATTTTTTTTATGGAATGGGGGGTCTCCATGTGTTGCCCAGGTTGGTCTCAATCTTTTAGGTTCAATGGTGGTCCCACTTCAGCCTCCCTAGTAGCTAGGACTACAGGTATGCTCCACCACCCCGGGTACTTCCAATTTAAAGAAAATAAAAAGAAGGTACAAGTAAGCAATATTAGGAATTAAGAAGGAAAGGGGCTAAGCATCAAACTGAGGGCCTCCTACATGCTGGGGAGGTACTTTCCACTAAGCTATTCCACCTAGCCCCCACATTTCCCTCTTACATGGATGCCAGTCACTGAATTAGAGCTCAACTTAACCCCACACATTCTCATCTCTGAGCATCCTAGTTCCAGGTAAGGTTCCATTCACAGTCCCAGGGATCAGGACCTGAACATCTTTTGGGACACACAATTCTAGCCATGTGGAGTTAATTTACTTTCACTCTTTAATGAAAATATTCAAGAACATGCGCTTATCACTGAGTATATTCTAAAGGTTCTGATAAGGATAGGTTTTTTTTTTTTTTTTTCTTTTTTTGAGATAGGGTCTCACTATGCAGTTTGAGCTAGCTTTGAACTCACTTTGTAGCCCAGGCTGGTCTTGAACTCAAAATGATCCTCCTGCCTCAGCCTCCCGAGTGCTGGGATTACAGGTGTAGGACGCCATGCCCGACCGTTTTCATTTTCTTGTTTTCTAAATAGTGTGTTGCATTTTTATTTCCTCTTTAAGTCACTAGTTATTTAAAAGGCTGCTCTAAAAGTTCTAAGCATTTTGGGGTCTTCCCCAATTATTACTTTGTTTTCTTTTTCTTTGTTCTTTTCAACCAAAAGTTAAAAACTGAACAATACAGAGTAAATTAAAATGTAGACGTCATCCCCAGCCATCGGTTTCTAAATCCTGCTTCCACAGGTAGTTGTTGCCGATTCCTCACAGTTCGTCTTCCTGGACTTTTCTTTCATGTATACAGGGGCGCTTGGCTTAATGGTGTGCTTCAAGGGCTCACGGAGTGGGGCTAGGGCAGATCTTGGGGTGGATACAGTAAAACCTGAGAAATGGAGCCTATTCCCAACATTTCACTTTGCTAAACCAGGTTTGCTATAAAGTGAATACAATAGCAGACACAGTCACGCTTTAGTGAAGACGCACTTTTTCCTTCAGAGCTCCTTAGAATCAGTTTGCTTAAACATCAAACTTTTCTCCAAATACAAATACAAAATCAACTTTTTAAAAATCTTTAAAAACGTAAAAAATAAAAAATCTTAGCCTCAGCTGCATGTGTTACTTATTTAACTGGAGGCAGGCCCACCCCCATGCTCCAACTCAGACAAACAGATCTGTTATGTTTGCTCTGCCAGGGGCTATAGTTCAAAATACTATTTTCTCTCTAAGAGCTTCTCATTGATCTCACAAATAATTTTACCACCTCTGAGGTGGAAAACAGAAGAAATGTTTTCTAACATCTCAAAATGTAGTCCCCTTACATAAAATTTCAGTTATATATAATAAATTAGTGAACCTGAATTATAATTGATTTGTCTATTTCATTCCCTAATGTCTGGTTACTTTTAATTCAGTAATTTATCTTTGTCTTGGAAGTAGAAGAGATAGGAATCTAAGCTGCTAGTATTACTCCCAACTTTTCACTTTTAAAACTACTCATTCAGAAAAATTATATATAAGCCTAGTTGGTTTCAATAATTACTAATAGACACAAATGTAGGGATGTAGAGGATTAAAATAATTAACTACTGTTACAGTATGCAATAAAATATATTGGAATTTAAAAATGCATCTTGAGAGACTGAGGAGGATTGCTTAAATCCAGGAGTTCAAAGCCAGCCTGGAAAACAGGTCCTTCCTAAAAATAAATAATAAAAATAGTGCATTTTGCTGGGTGTGGTAGTGTACACCGGTAACCCAAGCACTCAGGAGGTTGAGGTAGAAGCATTTTAAGTTAGAGGCTAGCCTAGGCTACATAGCAAATTCAAAGCCAGCCTGGACTAAATAGCAAGACCTATCTGGGAAAAAACCAAAAGAATTTTTAAAATAATGTATCTATGAAGAAAGAATTGGATTTATGTTTCCGTTTTCTTCTTTACAGTGAATCTCACTATTATGCTTACTAAATGAAGGGTTTTTTTCTCTGGAAAACTCACAACTAGTACTTAGGCTCAAATGGATTGGTTTTCACTGATTTTTTTTCTGATGTAATTTGTTATGCTGAAAAACATCTAGAGTCAAAGAAAACTCAGTAGTTTAGCAATTGAAGTGTTAACTGTGCGGAAAATGTAGGCTAACATCTGTAAACAGTGCAGGATCGGATCTCGGTGGCCTCTTGCATTCCAGCTGGGCACACTGACTGGCACAGTCACCCTCGGGGTAACTCCTGGTTAAACCACCTGGGCACACGGAATAGAAATCCTACTCTCAAACGCGAAGCCCAGAAACACTTTCACGGCACTGCATGGGGCTCCACAGCTCCCTGCCACGCGTCTGGATTGAGCTGGAATTCGGCTGAAGCGCGTCAGGGCCAGGACAGAAGACCGTGGGGTCAGCTCACTTTTGAATATGATCAGCTAGGTTGGGGGTGCAAATGTTCTCCGCACAGCAGCCCTAAAGTCTCAGCGAGCTTTCTCAGGTACTCCTCGGCCAAGAGAAGTAACAATTCTGGTTAACTATAGTATTACGTTATCAAGGCTTCGGGTCCAAATGGTTCAATACACATTTAATGTTCTAATAACATAGTACCTGTTTGAAGAAATAATACACATAAATTGGAGGAGAAAACATTTTGTTTTGTTCTTAAGTAACTAAAACTATTTACTAAGGGGAAGTGTGCGCCTGCTAGACTCTGTACAAATTCTCAGGTTTCCTAATTTCTGTCTGACCTTGATTTGCATGTAGTACCAGCTTGTAAGTCACAGCTTACAATTACTTCTGTTTACAAAGGCTTGCTTGTAAGTGGCTGAAAGTATAGCTTCACAAAGATAAGTTATGGGGCGGGAGTTTGGCTCAGTGGCTTCGGCGCCTGCCAGGTAGGTGCAAGGTTGTAAGTTCAAGCCCCAGTACTGTACAAAAAAACAAAACAAAACAAAACAAAAAAACCCCAACCCAACAAAGACAAGTTATGGAAGGAGTCACGCCACAACCTAATGCTACAACTGCGAAGCACTTTAATGTAGTCGTTCCCATGGCTTCTGACATGCTAAGTGTGTCGGGGCTCAGGAGAAACTGATACCCCAAAGGGTGGCACTCGGGCACACTGGGCTGGCCAAGCAGTCTCAACCCTCTCTCCCTTTTCTTCTTTCTCTGCCAAGTACACTCCCTGAAGTTTTCTTATCTAACAGAAGTTTTTTTCCAAAATAAATACAATAAGCTGGGCGTGGTGGCACACGCCTTTAATCCCAGCACTCGGGAGGCTGAGGTAGGAGGAGCGTTGTGAGTTCGAGGCCGGCTTGGGCTACAACGCGAGCACAAGGCCCGCCTGAGCTACATAGTGCGACCCTGCCTCAAAAAACTAGGGCCAGGAGTTTGGCTCAATGGCTTAAGCACCTGTCTGGCAAGCGTGAGGTTATGAGTTCTATACCCGGTGCCACAAAAGAAAAACAAAATAAATACAATAGTCTTAAACCTCCTCCCTGGGAGTCTCATCAAGTAACCAGGAGAGGCGAACCACCAGTGGGGTCTTCTTTCTGGGGGCAGCTGCAGACATGCCGGCAGATTTTAGCTACACAGAGTCTGTCCCAAGTGAAGCTCCACCTCTCACTTTCCTGCAGTTTGTCAAAACCCCTCTGTGAAGAGGGTGTTTAAGCACTAACCATCTGGCCCTTTCTTTGAGTTTCCTATTTTGTGTGGTTCCCAGGTACATGTGCATTTTTTTTTTTTTTTGATACCAGGAATCGAACTCACCACCTCATGCTTTCCAGGCAGGTGCTTGGGCCACTGAGCTAAATCCCCGGCCCCACATGTGCATGTTAAGACAAATCTGTTGTACTGTTCTTTTGTTAACCTGTCTTTTGTTATAGGGGTGTTAGGCACAGCCCTTTATGATAGGCAGGAAGGATCCTGCCCCTCCACAGCACCCATATGGGTTCCCTGCAGCTTCCTGGAGCACCTTGGTGCAGAGTTTACAAAATACAAGATTAGATATATAGATAATTATCAATAAATCTTCAAGCCAGGCATGGTGGTGCACGCCTTTAATCCCAGCATTCGGGAGGCTGATGTAGGCAGAGCGTTGTGAGTTCGAGGCCAGCTTAGGCTACAAGGTGAGCACAAGGCTGGCCTGAGCTACATAGTGCGACCCTGCCTCAAAAAACTAGGGCTGGGAGTTTGGCTCAATGGAGTAAGTGCCTGGCAGGCACGAGGTTGTGAGTTTGATCCCCCATACTGAAAAAAAAAATCTTAAAGCAGTACTGAATATAGAAAACACTTAAGTTTTACAGGCAGAAAAAATTTTTTATGGGCAGGATGCTCTTTTCCCTATAAAATTCACTAAAGCCCTCATCCCCAGTATAATGATAGGAAGTAGAGCTTTGGGAAGTAACTAGTCATGAAGGTAAAGCCCTTGTGAGTGGGACTAGTGGCCTGATAAAAAGAGGAAGAGATACAAGAGCCTTCCCTTCTCCTCTCACATGCTACAGGAGGTGACTGTCTCCAGGCAGGAAAGGGTCCCTCGCCAGGAGCTGAATCTGCCAGCATTTTGGCCTTAGACTTCCCAGCCCCCACCACTGTGGGAAATAGATGTATGTGTTTTTTTCGTGTATTTGGCACCAGAGATTGTGCCTACCAGGAAGGCACTTAAACCACTGAGCCAAACTCCCGGCCCTAGTCTTTTGAGACAGGATCGCACTATGTAGTTCGGGCCAGCCTTGCGCTCACGTTGTAGCATTGTAGTGCAAGCCAGGCTCAAACTCACAACGCTCCACCTACCTCAGCCTCCCAAGTGCTGGGCTTACAGGCGTGCGCCACCACACCTGGCTGATGTATGCTGTTAAACCATCCCTTTATGGTATTTTGTGACAGCAGCAGGAGCTGACCAAGACAGACTGCGGTCTGTGGGGCTCCGGGGAGCCTCCTCTTGCTGAGGTTTTGGTAACCTGCTAACCTTTAGTGACGAGGTTCCTGGGAACATGTAACCCTGTGAAAAGTCCCAGCTCCCAGGAGGGCTCTCCTAGTGGTTCCCGAGTCATGCCTCATAGTTCGCCATGACTCCGACGTTGCGCGTGTGCTGGAGGACGCTTCATCTGTCTTGCTCTGCGTCCTTTCTGCATATCTAATTCACTCCCACTAAGAGCTGGTAACTCCCAAATCATTCTTTTCAGCCCTGGCGTCTTTCCTGAGGCTCAGCCTAGTCAAGGTGTCCACTCTGACACCCCACAGACAGCTCAGACCTGCCATGTGCTGACTAAATGCCATCTCCCCTCCGCTCCCAGCTCGGGTCTCACAGTGAGGAATGGAAGCCCTGTCCATCTGCAGCCCGGGTAGCTCGAGTCGTCAGCCCTAAATCCCTTCCTCTCCCTGAATCCACACCGCTGCTACGGTCTCACCCTGTTATAGGCAACTGAGTTAGTTAAAAATATTATAGGCAGGGCTAGGCCCTCAACGGAGCAGGCACAGAGGACCAGATATCGTGTGACCTTGGAAGAGATACACACCTCTTGCTGTGGGCCAGATCTCAAGACAGAAGACAAAACAAATGCAACCACACCCTAAGTATAAGCATTAGGGGTTAGGGATAGATCGTCTTGAGAAGCTAAGAATTACCATCCCAATCCCCTAATCTGTAAGCATCTTACCTAAACAATCAATCTTATTGGTTGATCACAGTTTTGTCCCACCTCAAGCCCATCTGTCTTGCGAGTTCCCAGTTTTCCCCATCAGGATTTTGCTCTATAAAAGTCACTGGAAAAGACAGAATCTCGGGCAACCCACTCGGGCCCCCCTTCTGTCCCTCAGACAGAAGCTTTCTCTCAATAAATATCTTCCGCTCTTACCCTCCGTTGTTCCTAAAATTCATTCTTCGATTTTTAGAGAACACGAACTCACGCCGGACATATAGTAGGTTGGGAGCTTCATTCCCCATATCATTTGGAGGTCTCCCACCAAGATCATTTTCCTATATCAACCCCACTGCTGACTTGGGCTGGCTACAGGACCGAAGCACTGGGCGAGGGCAGTATGCCAACTCTGGGCCTAACCTGCGGTGGCCTCACGTGTGCCCTCTTCTGCTCTGCCACTTGCACAGGACAAACTTGCCCAGACACCTGACCCGTTCCAGGAGGAAGATGAGAGCCACGGCACAGCCGCCAGACTGAGCGCAGCCTAGGGGTGCTTAGCCCCGAGGGCACATGAGGGTTGCTAGAAGGCACAGGGGCACAAGTCCGTGCTCTCAGCGTCTCAGGAGGCTGACGCAGAAGGGTGATTGAGCCCAGGAGTTCAGAGTCAGCTTGGGGAACACGGTGAGACTGTCTCAAAACAAAAAAACAAAACAAAACAAAAAACAAATGCTTGTTTTGCCCAAGCGAGCCTTGAACTCACAATGCTCCTCCTACCTCAGCCTCCCCAGTGCTGGGATTAAAGGCGTGCCCCACCACACCCGGCTCAGCCAGCGGTGTCTTGTTAGAGAACATCTAACCTGGAAACCTGAGGGTTCCTTCTGACTCCTCCCTCTCCCAGGGCAGTGTCCCCAGAGCTTCCCGCGTCTCTCAAGTCCAGGGACTTCTCTCCATCCTCAGCACGTCTACCCAGTGCAGGCCCCCTGCAAGCACACTCTCGGGGCTCCGCTTCCCCCTGCCGCCCCCATGGTTCACACAGCGTCCCAAGCGAGATTCCTAACGCGCAGATCTAGGTAAGGTCTAGTCCACGAATCGACTTAACTCCCGGGCTGGGCTACTCTCGTGACTCCGGGTGACACCTCGCGTGGGTGGCTCTCCGGTACCGGAGAGGGCTCTGGAGGGGTCCTAGGAGCAGGACCACCTAGACTTGGACAAGGCGGCTTAAAGCTGAGGCCCGCGGGCCCTGGCTTCTGGGGAAGCCCGGCTGCGTTACGGGCAGGCGGGTGCGGAGAGCAGAGGAGATGCCGAGGAGCCGCCAGGAAAGCGCGGGAGCCAAGCGGGCTGCGCTAGGGCCGCGGCTCCGCACGGCGCGATCCCCGAGGCCGTGCCCGCCCGCGTGGCCCGGGAGGCGGCGCCGGCGTGCAGCCCCGCCTCGTGACTCGGTCCGAAGTCCCGCGGGGCGGGGCGGGGGGCGGGCCCGGCGTCTCCAGGCGCCTCGCGCACTGCCGGACAGACGGACTGGGCGCCGCAGACCGGCGCGCCATGGAGGAGCGCGCCCCGCGCCGCTGCTGCCTGGGCTGGGACTTCAGCACGCAGCAGGTACAGTCGCGCGCCCGCGCCACGGGGCGCAGGGACCGGGGGCCGCGCCGCGCTGCGGGCTGCAGGGCTCCCGCGCCCCCTCGCGGGGTCCCAGCCTCGGGGCGCTGCCGTCGAGCTGCGCGCTGGACCCCCGCGCTTCCGGAAACCAGGGCGCCCCGGCCCGGCGGGACCCGGTGGCGCGGAGCGGGAAGTGGCCCGCGGCGGCTCGCGCGCGGTGGCACCGAGGGCGGGGACACGGAGCCGCTCGGCCCGGCCCGGCAGGAGCAGACGCACGGGCCGCGCTGCACGCGCCAACCAGCGGCCGCTGGAAACTTGTTTTTAAGGTGAAATGGGCACAATGTCCAGTGGACTTTGCCCGCGCTTGGCTGGCACCACCATGCCCAGGTCCACAGACCCGGGACCGCTGGCCGTCGAAGGTCTGTGCGGCAGAGTGAAAACTTGCCTTGGAGCTGGGCGCGGGTCCCAGGGGGCTCGGTGCGTCAAACCCCTCTCCTCGAATGGTCAGAGGAGGCAGGCCACACCAGTGCGAAAGGCAGGCTGCCTTGCCTCGGTTTCCCCATTTGTTCAGGAAAGGAGCTATACTCCTGAACTCGGAGCTCTGCCTCACTGGGACATTGTGTGTCTCTAGGCCATGATCTTGGCCTCTGGTAAGAGCCCGTGGGCCTTGCCTGGTCTGAGACCCCTGTAGTCGGCTCCATCCCCGCCCCCCAGCCGCCTCTCACAGCCTTCCATCCTTAGCGCTTTCTCAGCCTTGCTGGCTCGCGAGCCGGCTCATCTGCGAAATAACGCTAGAGGGCCTTGGCTTAGGCTGTTTGCGGGGCAGAGTTTCTGCGTGAGTGTTGCTCCTGAACCCCAGCGTCATTTCGCTAAATCTTTGGGTGTGCCTGGAGGTGGAGCCTCTGTTACCGTGGAAACAGTGATGTGGTCTAGCTTCCAAGGGTCACTAGACTGATGAACCCCACCTGGTGATGTTAGTAACCGGTGGGCCAGGGCAGGAGTTGAGAAAAATACTACACATCATTTTTAAAATGCCTTCCAGGTGAAAGTCGTTGCTGTGGATGCAGAGATGAGTGTCTTCTATGAGGAGAGTGTGCATTTTGACAGAGATCTTCCAGAATTTGGGTATGTGCCTTGTGTGCAGGGGCCTGTGGGAGGTCGTGGTTTTGGGGATCCCCAAACTGTTTCTGTTCACACACTGCACTGTAGGAGAGATGGTCTTGTTAGAACTATAGGAATCTTTTTTTCCCTGTCCCTAGGTGCTTTCTTCCCTCTTCTTTCCCGACTGCATTCATTCATCCGTGCATTAAGCACTGTTCCAAATCGGCTCTGTCTGGGCATCGTGCGGGGCACTAGAATTCGATGGTTGTATCTATCCGTTTCCTGTTGCTCCTAACACAGTACCATAGGCCAGTAATGAGGAACCTCTTAGAGCTCAGTGACACAGATAGTGTACCGTGGCACAGGTGTCAGGAACTCGTCACAATACCACAGTTACGAGGCACTAAAGAAAAGAGGTTTATTTTGGCTCATGGGATTCTGGCTGAAGGTCTGAGGACTATATCTGACAATAGCCTTCTTGGCTTTCAGAGTCCTAATGATATAGGGGACCGATCTCAGTGGGAGACCTCCAAATGATATAGAAAAAATGATCTCAGACCTCCAAATGATACAGGGGAATGAAACGCCTGACCTACGATATGTCCGGTGCGGGTTCGAGTTCTCTAAAATCGAGGAATGAATTTTAGGAATCACGGAGGGTAAGAGCAGAATATATTTATTTATTTATTTATTTTTTGCAGCACCGGGGATTGAACTCACAACCTCGCGCCTGCCAGAGCAGGCGCTTAAGGCACTGAGCCAAACTCCCAGCCCGGGTTTTTTTGAGGCGGGGTCGCCCTATGTAGCTCAGGCCTGCCTTGTGCTTGAGTTGTAGCCCAAGCCGGCTTGAAACCCACAACGCTCCGCCTACCTCCAGAATATATTTATTGAGAGAAAGAAAGCTGCTATCTGAGGGACAGAAGGGGGCCTGAGTGGGTTGCCAAAGATTCTGTCTTTTCTAGTAACTTTTACAGAGTAAAACCATGGGGAGGAAAACTAGGAGCTCACAAAGCAGATGGGCTTGAGGTGGGACAGAACTGTGGTCAACCAATAAGATTAATTGTTTAGGTAAAATTGACCAAATCAAGGACAAATGGGTAAGCCAGTCACGTAGTAAGCGAGCATTCTTATGGATTAGGGGATTGGGACTGTAATTCTTGGCTTCTCAAAATGATCCACCCCTAATCCCTAATGCTTATACTTAGGGTGTGGTTGCATTTGTTTTGCCTTCTGTCTTGAGATCTGGTCCACAGCAAGAGGTGTGTGTCTCTTCCAAGATCACAAGATATCTGGTCCTCTGCACTGGTTCCTTTGAGGGCCTAGCCCTGTCTAACTGCCTGTAATATTTCTGTCTAACTCAGTTGCCTGTAACACTAAGGTGGCACAGGGCGTCACATGGCGAGTGAGTGCTCGTGTGTGTGAGTATGTCTATATGTGTGTGTTTGCACAGTCTCTCTGTCTCGGGCTCAAACACAAGCCTTGCATATGCTGAGCATGTGCTGTACCACTGAGCTACACCCTCACCTGCTCCTCTTATAAAGCCACTCGTTCTCAGCCATGGAGGGGCAGTGACCTTATATAACCATTATCACCTTATTTTTATTAGTACATATTGCAGTACAGAGTGATTGCATTCACTGGGGGGAAATGGTACACATACATAACACATTCTCCCTGGAGACAGAGTTTTGTTAAGTTGCCCAGGGTGGCCTTGAATTTATGATCCTCCTGCCTCATCTGGAGTAGCTGGAATCACACCGCATTTTATTTATTCATTCCTCGGTCAGTAACTAGGGTTAGGTGAGGTCCTGAGGGTGGGCCCTGACTGGTACCCTTCCGAGAGAGACTGCAGAGCTTTCCCCCCGTATGTGCATACAGGAGAGGCCTCGTAAGAGTGTGGTGAGGAGGTGAGTGCGTGCAAGCCAGGCGAGGGCCTGCCCTGGAAATGGGGTTCGCTGAGGCCTCAGTCACAGACCTCTGACCCCCAAAACTGGAGGAAAATAAATGTCTGTTGTTGAAGTCGCTCAGTCTGTGCTATTTTGTCATGGGAACCTGAGCTAATATCATGTGCAAGTTTTTGTGTGGAAGTGTTTTCATGTCTGTGAGGTATTTCCGTAGACGTGCTGGGTCCTGTGTTAAACATTTGGAGGAACTGCTGTACTGTTTTACATTCACACCAATGGTAAATGAAAGTTCCAGTTTATCCACACATCTTCCCCAACATTTGCTACCACTTTTTTTTTTGTCTTTTTGAGACAGGGTCTCGCTATATATTTCAGGCTGGCCTTGAACTCTTTGTAGCCCAGGCTGGCCTTGAATTTTAAGCATTTCTCTGCCTCAGCCTCCTGAATGATAGGATTATAGGCGCAGGCCACCATACCCAGCTGTCTATTCATCTTTTGATGGTTTTATAAACATCCTAGGGGATATGGCATGCTATTTACTGTGGTTCTTATTTATATTTCTCTAATGATGCTAGATATCTTTGCCATGTGCTTACTGTCTTTGGAGAAATGTCAGAGCCTTTGCCCACTTTTTAAAAACTTGTTGTCTTTTTTTTTTTTTGTGGCACCAGGGATCAAACTCACAACCTCGCGCCTGCCAGACAGGTGCTTAAGCCACTGAACCAAACTCCCAGCCCTGGTTTTTTGAGGAAGGGTCGCACTATGTAGCTTAGGGCTTGTGCTCACATTGTAGCCCAAGCCGGCCTCGAACTCACAATGCTCCTACCTCAGCCTCCCGAGTGCTGGGATTAAAAGCGTGCGCCACCATGCCCGGCTCTTGTTGTCTTTTTATTGTTGAATTGTGAAAGTTTTTTGTGTATTCTGAACACAAGTCTCTTGTCAGGTGTGTGATTTCCAAACTTCTGCTGTGCTATGAGCTGTCTTCACTTTTCTTCTTCTTATTATTAACCCAGGGCCTTCATACAGTGCTACATCCCTAGCCCTTTAAAAAAAATGTTGTTTTGAGACAGGGTCTCACTTACTAGCTCACCCAGGCTGGTGTGAACTTGTGATCCTCCTACCTTAGCTTCTCAGGTGTTATCGCTTTCTTGATGACCCTTTGAAATAAAATTTTTACTTTTAATAAAGTCTAATTATTTTTTTCTTATGTTATTTGTGCAGTATTTGTTACATTTTAGTGTTAATACTATATTTACTTCATAAAACAATGGAAAAATTTTCTTTTGAGGTGCTATGGAGCAATTTAAATAATATTTGAGGTACTTTTTAAAAGATGTGTGGACCAGGGAACACAGCCAATGGTAGGGCCCTTGCCTAACACCCACAGGGCTCTGGGTTCAGTCTCTAGCACTGCAAAAGAAAAACAAAGGTTTTGTAGAATTAATTCTTCTGCGAAACCATTTTTTTAGATAGGGTAACTCTTACCTTCCTTTGTGGGCAGGACTTCCAGTTTTAAGCTGAAATACATGGTGGAAATTGAGTTATAATTTTCATTTGCTTGGGAAAGTCGACTATTTTTTCCAGTAAATTTCTGTTGTCCTTTGGTTTTCTGCCCTTTTTTTTCTAACAGTATCTTTTTATTATTTATTTATTTATTTATTTATTTTGTGATACCGGGAATCAAAGTCACAAACTCTCGTTGCCAGGCAGGTGCTTATGCCACTGAGCTGTATCCCTGGTCCTATTTTTTGAGACAAGGTCTCACTATGCAGTTCAGGCTGGCCTTGAACTCACTTTGTAGCGCAGGCTGGTCTCCAACTTAAAAGAAACCTCCTGCCTCAGCCTCCTGAGTGCTGGGATTAAAGGCGTAGGCTACCACTTCTGGCTAACAGTATCTTTTTAAGTATTAGCGGGGTGTGGTAGCGTACGCCTTTAATCCCAGCACTCAGGAGGCTGAGGTAGGAAGAGCGTTGTGAGTTCCGGGCTGGCTTGGGCTACATTAGTGCAAGGCCTGCCTGAACTACATAGTGCGACCCTGGCTCAAAAAACTAGGCCTGGGAGTTTGGCTCAGCGACTTAAGCACCTGCCTGGCAGGCTCGAGGTTGTCAGTTCAATCCACAGTGCCACACACACACACACAAAATAAAGGTATCAGTGTTGGCCAGGGATTTAGCTCAGTGGCCTAGGCTCTTACCTGGCAGGCGCGAGGTTGCAAGTTCAATCCCTGGTACCAAAAAAAAACAAAAAAAAAAGTCAGTGTTATTGCGGATACTCTATGTACAAAAAAAGGCATCCATTAAAAATAGATAACTCGCTAGGCATGGTGACACACACCTGTAAGCTCAGCTGCTTGGGAGGCTGGTGCAGGACAATTGGAAGTGTAAAGGCCAGCCTGGGTAACTTGGCGTGGCCCTGCCTTAAGATAAAATAAGAGGGCTGGGGATGTAGCTCAGAGTAGAGCACTTGCCGAGTAATCGGGGTCCTGGGTTTAACACCAGCACTAAAAAAATAACATAAAATTGCACGTGGGTTATTTATTTAATTTTTGGTACTGGGAATCAAATTCAGGATCTTGTACTTGCCAGGCAGGTGCTGTGCCACTGAGCTATATCCCTGGCCAATTGCATGTGTTTTGACAGAGGGAGGGAGGCCCAGGTACCACTACAGGCAGGGTACAGAATGTTTAGATCTGCGGGGATGGAGTGGCACACATCTAATGATAGCATTCCCTTTGAAGCCTTTTAAAAACACTTTAACTCAGAGTCGTAAGGGTTGGATTTGATCAGATCAGCTCTTTGCAGAAGGGTGAGGAGAGGGTTCTGGAACCTTCGAGGACTCGCGGTTTGAGGAGACTGAGCTGCTGTGATGGGTGAGAACTTATTCCTGCAGCCACAGGTCGGCCGTGTAGCTGGCTGGCCGCCACTCCTCCAGACCTGTAGGCTTTCAGAAGGCTGTTAGTCCAGCCACACTCCCCTGTCCCTACCTGGCTCCTTTACCAAGAGACACCACCGCGCCCTCCCGGCCAGCCCCGCCACCTGCAAGCTCACTGGCAACGTACTGTCTGAGGGTCGCCAGCACTCCCTCCTGCTGAGGCTGGGCGTGGTCTCCAGCTCTGTCTCATTCCCTCCTCGTCTCCCTGCAGGACTCAGGGTGGGGTGCATCTGCACAAGGACAGGCTGACGGTCACCTCCCCAGTCCTGATGTGGGTCCAGGTAAGCACAGGGGCCCCTTCCCTCTTCTGTCCCTAGCCTGCGACTTCCTAGGAAGGCCCCAGCTGGCTGCTCACGTGAGCAGCTGTTGAGACCAGGTCCTTGAGGTTAAAGGACTTGCGTGGTTCCTGGGGCAGGTTCAGCCTAGCTGGTGTCAGCACTCAGGCCGAGGAAGCTCATTCATAAAGGGCTAACAGGTACCGGAGCAACCGCCGCTGGCAAGTCCTGCAGAGTCAGAGCCAGCCTACAGACACCTGCAATCAGCCCTCAGGTCCTGCTTGTACCTTGAGTGCCAAACGGGGAGCTCTTGGGGTCTTAGTGCTCAGTACCTTAGATCCCTCAGCCTCAGAACAGTGACATATGACCTGACCGGCCAGGCCCGCCTCCTTAGGACCAACAAGAAAAGATATCCGTGGCCGGTCTGGTGACCCGTGGGGCCACAGAGCCAAGAATGTGGCAGCATGGACAGGCCAGATGGGGCAGGGACTGCCTCCTGTGCCACAGTACCAGAGTCCTGGAGGCCAGCCAAACCACCACTCCTGTATTTGTCCAAAGCTTTTCTCAGTTCTCCATACCTGTTCACCCAATTCCTGTGTTAAATTCTTTCTGTTAGAGATAACCAGTACAGTTTCTTTATTACAGGCCTGAGCATGACTGTTCACTGGAGGATCGAGCTAAGGGAGGGATCTCACCCCGTCAGGCTGAGCCTGGGCTCCAGGGGCTGGGGGCGGGTTGGAGACAAGGGTCGCTGCCAGGAGGTCCTGGGGTGCAGGTCAGTCAGCTGACAGGCCTTCCCTAGGGGAAGGGAGCACCTGGAGACAGCCAGGCTGGAGGTGATTTCTGAGCCGGGGGGCTTCCTGATCTCGAGCGGC
>RJWM01020667.1:0-36741 GCA_004363535.1 Dasyprocta punctata | reverse complement strand
CAGGCTGGCCTTGGGCTCACTTTGTAACCCAGACTGTTCTTGAACTTGCAACAATCCTCCTGCCTCAGCCTTCCGAGTGCTGGAATTACAGGAGTGTGCCACCATGCCCGACTCCCAACTATTTGACTTTAAAGCAAAACCACATGTCATGGATAAGCATAATTCAGTAAAGTCTCATTCATGCATATTTATTATGGTGGTTGGTGTGTTTGTGTGGTAAAGAAAGACCCAGGGCGTCTCCCTCCACCATCTCACTGATACGACTCACCTAACATTCATTCTTGATTAAAAACAAAACAAAACAAAGTAGAACAATAAGAACAACAACAAAAAGAAACATTTACTTGGGAATGGAAAACAGCATTCTTAATTCAGTATGATACATTTATTGAAACATAGGGCAAGTGTATGGGTAAGTAATGATATTAATCCATAAATTCAAGGACAGAACAAACAAGCTTGCTCTACTAGATTATAAATCACATGGGGTTATCAGATTCCAAGGACACTTTTCTTCATTCTGGCTTAACACTCATCCATTTTTGGCCTTTGGCACAATACTGCACATTATGGGTCAAGTGGATAGGTCATGCCACCAGACACGTAACCCAGAAGTTAATTGTTAATGAACACTGACCATTTAAAAGGAAGGGACAAGGTGGGGGCTGGAGGGTTTTTATTTTGGACAAAATTCTAACAGGCTGTTTTTCATTTTTTAGAACAGCAACTGATGTTCAGATCACACACCTCATGAACAATGTGCTAGCATCCTTTGTGGCTTATTATAACACACTATATTTTATTATATTTCATTTTATTTGGTGTCACCTCCTTTTATTGTCCATACTGACCATTATGGGCTTCATGAAATAACTCACATCTCAAGGTCTACCTTCTCAAGGACCTAGGGTAAAGCATCTCTTCTCTCCACTTCTGCCACATTGAAGATTCCGGTAAGTACATTCTAAATATAAAAAAAAAAAATGTGTAAAAATTAGATTGTAAAAACAGCTATCATAATATGCAGCAAATATGACTGTGTACAAAATAATAAAGAGCCAAACGTTAAATCATTAAGATAAACAGAAGAGTTTAATAAGGTTACCTGCTAAAAATCAATATATAAGATTCAACTGTGATTTTTCATATCAGTAATAAAACACTAGAAAATGTGAATTAAAGGACACAGTTTATAATAGCAATAAAATCATCTTTTCTTAGACTAAATATGATACATTGTACTAATACGAAAAAGTAAAAACTTGAATGACTATAATACAATCAAAATTAATGGATAGCAGCATGTTTATGGTAAAAGAGATAATATCTTTAACATTCGTCCATCTTACTCTGTGAATTCAATGCAATTCTAATGACAGTCCCAACACAGCTTCTTCAAAATTGATCAGTTGACTCCAAATTTACCATGGAAGTGTAAGTGTGTTGAAAGAAAATAAAACCATGAAAGGAATAGCCCTATAGTATCATAAAAAGTTGTGATAGTCTAGTGGACAAGAAAAGAGAATCCACAACTAGTTTTGATGTATGACTTGTTATGGAACAACTTGATATATAACAAAAATTAGTATGGCAAATGACTCGACGGACAATTCAGTAAATGTTACTGGACAACTGCTACTTCATAATATAAAAAATGAAATTGGATTCTTCTCGCACTGCACACAAAAATTACAGCTTATTTTTAAAATGAAAAAGATGTAAGATATCACTAGAACAAAATTATAGGTGAAAAGATTTTTAACAAAAAATAGAAAATGACTTTTTCAAGAAAATATAAGTTAAAACAGGGGATAACTTACACATCAAAATATACTAAACTTTATGTCAGTCCATCAAAGTACAATAAAGAGGCTGAAGCAAAACCACAGATGAATAGAACATAAAGAAAATGAATAATATATACTTGATGAAGGTCTAATATTCAGAAAAATTCTAAGTCTAAAGGCAGTATGCAAAATGTCTTGCTGAACAGCAAAATTGTACAATTTTTTAAATTTAATAGCACATTCATCTTAAGAAAGAACACTATTCATCTTCTGTCTGTTCACTCCATATTTGCATGAATGTTGTATTAGGTTTTGGTTGGTAAGAATGAGCCTCATTACATTATTCAACTACATTTTGTTGCAAGACAGTCAGGTACATCATTGTAATCCGGAATAAGTAAGCCTAACTAGGACTTAAATAAATAAATTCTAATTCCTTCTTATTATATATTGCCATTTTACCTGTGTAGTGATATTTATTCTCTTCTTAAAGTTTTAGACATTGTGATTGATTCTTTAAATATTATAAATTTTTAGATAAATGCTGTCTAACAGGTCTTCTAGAAGTGGTGATTCTTTCTTCATTTTTCCCTTAGTTGAATGGTGTGTGAGTAAATTTTATTGAATATGAGATTGCTGAATTTCCTAAATCACTTACTGACAGTGTCAAAGCAGGGTGCAAAAATATGCACTACATATTTATGTGTGAGCATGTGCATGTGAGGGGCTGGGGTGAAGGGACAAAGAGGGAGACAATATTCATAAATCCTAATCAGCATACAAAATATTTCAGCTATATCTGAATTTTTCTGCATTGGTGTTGTTAAGACTAAAATGACGCACTCGAGAGGCTGAGGCAGGAAGATTGTTGTAACTTCAATATCAGCCTGGGCTACAAAGTGAGCTCAAGTTCAGCCTGAAATGCGTAGCGAGACCCTGTCTCAAAAAAGACAAAAATAAAAAGACAAAAAAAAAAAAAAGATTAAAATGACAAAAGAGGCCTGTGTCAAATATTTTATGATTTTTATATTATTTTAAAAGGGTTAATTTACTCATCCATTCTTATATTTTAATCCTTTTCATAAAATTTAAATATTCACTTTCATATTTAAAATTCTATTTAAGTGCCTTAAATATGTATTTACAAATAGTAAGATGTTAAAATATGGCAGAATTCCATAAGTTGCAACAGTCATTTCACAGAAATTTTATGTATCTTTAGTAGAAAATTAGAATTAATCTGCCAGTCAATGCAGAGTATCATGGTTATTAAACATTTTCACACTTAGATTCAAATATTTCATCAGTAATGGGTTTGCTTAGAAGAGAACAAACATAATGCATAACTTAAACATGAATTTGAGAGGGTCTAGGATGGTAGTTCAGTGGCAGAGCACTTGTCTAACGTGAATGAAGCTTTGCATTTCATCTGCATCATGAGAGAGAGACAGAAAGAGACAGAGACAGACAGAAGCAGAGAGATTTTGAGATTCTGCAATTAAAAGTAGATAACCATTAGGTGTTATTTCATAGCCAGAGTAATGGTAGTAATAAGCATGGTGAATGTATAGTGAACTCCTAAGTTCTAATCATTTACTAATAAATAACAATGATTGTAAACAACATTTGTTCAGAGTGTAC
Source organism: Dasyprocta punctata (assembly GCA_004363535.1). Classification (NCBI taxonomy): domain Eukaryota; kingdom Metazoa; phylum Chordata; class Mammalia; order Rodentia; family Dasyproctidae; genus Dasyprocta; species Dasyprocta punctata. The sequence goes on along the minus strand of RJWM01020667.1, from coordinate 33,313 downwards.
TGTGTCCCAGAAGCTACGCTAAGTGCATGTTCTCATAATTACCATTACAATCTTCATTTTACAGCTGGGACTATTATGAGTTTTAGGCAACTAAGCCTCTGAAAGATTCAACAAATTGCACAAGATGAAAGGGAAAGTAGCAGGCACAGCCTGGATCCAAACAAAGTTTACACATTCCGATATATTTGCTTGTTCAGTAGCTACACCAAACCAATTTTTTAAACCTTTTTTTCTGAATTTAATGATCATTCTGTGCATTACAGTTTGCTCAGACAGGCAGAAATTCTAACGGTAATGTGGATTAAGAGATTTGTTATAGGAATTAGACTTGCAGAATAATGAGAAAGGTTAAGGGATAAAACATCCTGAAAGAGACAATAGAGTCAGATGAAAGTCACCAAAGTCACCTACTGATGACAAGGAAAAAATCTACTGAACATGGCTGCCTGTCTTCTGGTTATGAGCCTGCTATCTCTGTAAGTGAATAAGGTGGGCAACTGGAGAAGCAGAGTAAATGCATTTAATTCGCTATACTCTGCTTCTCCAGTGAAGGCAAGCAAAGATATACTGGGCCTCACAGGGTGAATGAAACCCATGAGGACAGTTTGGAGTGCAAGTCTGTGCATGCGTCAATCCTTAACAAAGACAGGGAGAAGACCATTCATTTGGCAGCTGCACACATGCTTTGCCTAGGACTCAGAGAAAGTGAAGGGTGGCATTTAGCAGGGGCTGGAAGAAGTGACCTTGGGGTGCTGCCATCCCTCTGGGAGGTGAACCTGCAGTCCAGACAGGATGTGTAATCACTGTTTTGCTTCTGACTTCCATTTCTCAAGAGAATTACCCTTGTGATCAAGCACCCTACAAAAAACAGAATCTCGGAAATATGTTTCTGGTTGATGTTTAAAAAAAAAAGCAACAGTGGAAAGCCATCAAGTTTCACATTGCATATTAGAACTAAAATTTGAAAGCAAGTAACATACTTCGAAATATTATAATATTTATGAAATCTGTGTATATAGATGAGATTCCAAGTAAAAGTTATTGTGCTATTTTTCAAGATATAAGATTTTTTAAAATAACAGGATTTTTATGTACTAAGAACCTTAAGTCATTTTCCCACTAAAATGTATCTATATTCTACCTTCAGTCTTAAAATATACTTCTAGGCTCATGAGAAAATAAATCCCAAATGAGTTAAAAACATAAGCAAACAAACAAGTTGAAACTGAAACAGAGAATTATGAATGATTAGCACAGAAACAAACCATATTTTCCAGTCACATACAGCAATATATAATCTTGTAATACTTGAGTGCAGAGCAAAGTCAGAAAGCTCAACCAAATAGCTCTACAGTATTCATCCCTCATAGCAAAAGAAATGAGCTCCAGAAGATCAGCAACCCAACTCACAGGCAAAATCCACTATGAATCCTGTTAGAAAAACAGTCCCCTGCAGTGACATGTTCCTATGCAGTCACTATGCTAAACTTTTGAGATTATCATTACCTTTAAAATCTAGAGTTATTAAAAAAAATCTAGAGTTACTTCAGATTTACTTACATATACACATTTTCCTGTAATTTCATTGTTTTTGAGCTTTATGAAAGGCATCATTTTATTTAGGGTCTTATTTTTTGTCATTCAACACTTTGTTTTGAAGACTCATCCATGTTTTTGCCAATAGCTATGCTTTGTTTATTCTTAGTTTATAGCATTTTAACTATGTAATTATGACTGTGCCACAGTAAATATATTCATTTTCTCTATATGTAAATAACACACACACACACACATATACACATATGCTTTTTACAAACAATTCTATGTATGAAGCCTCTTTTCATACATCGTTTGATTGGTATGATTAAGGACGTGGTGGATTGATAACTGGTGGTCAACTTGTAACACCAACTGAACTAAATCAGTGTGGCATTGAGTGTGGATGGCCCACCTGAGGATTGTTGCCAAGATAAAAAGCAGAACTGGAGAGAAAGAAGTAGTGTTGTTGGTTCTCCACGGTGTTGTTGGTTCTCCTGTTGCCATTGGTTCTCCTACAGGAGCTTGTAGAGCTTCTTTCCTGATATGAACTTGGCTATTATCATCAGAGGAGCTCAAGACCTTGTTGTCATTGAGAATGGTGAGGTTCACTTTGGGGGAACTCTGATCTTCACTGTTTCCTGACGCTGGAGTGGAAGATGTGTGTTGTTCAATCTCCAGGATAAGCTTGTCTCGCTGGCTTCCTGATATGAACTTGGCTGTTCTCATCATTAGAAGAGCTCAGGACCTCACTGTTGCTGAGGATAACCATGGTACTTTTGGGGGAAGGTCTGTTTCTTACTTTGAGCATTGCTTCCTGACTCTAGTACAGAACCCTCAGTCTTCTGGTACAGATCCTTCTTCCCACTGACACCACTGACTTTTGGGCATTCCCAGCACAGATCTGTGAAACAGATCTGCATGAGACATTGTCTTGGGCTCTAGGCCTCCAGTTGGACTTGTGGGAGGCATTGTCACGGGCTCTAGGTTTTTGGCTGAACTCATGCAGGTTATTGCCATGGGATCCACATCCTTGGCTTGATTTTCTAGGTCTTTAGAGTGTGCACAGATTTCCTGCACTACTCGTATTTAATTTTTGGGTGACTATTATAAAATAATACTATAAATATTATGTGTCCTGTATTGCCTTGTTCTCCTTGTAACCCTTGACTACAACAAAGAATATCTTCTAGAGTATACATTTAAAGTGCTATTGAATCTTAGGATAAATGCCTCTTAAAATTGATATGCAAAATAAAAATATTTTCTAAAGTTGGATGGTCAACAAGCATCAGTCTCACTAATTCAGCCAATAAATTCTGCTAGAATTTGGTGTAGCAAATATTTTGTTGATTTCAGTTAATTTTCAACTTTTGAAATTTCAACTTTGATTTTAGACAAAGTAATTTTTGCCATGTAGACTGTTATATTTTGATAACTTTCTGTTGTTTTATACGATCTTAAAAATGGGTGAAATTGTGAAAATGACATTTTTACTCAAATTTTATTTGCAATTTTGTCCCCAAAATTGGCTCGCAATTGAAAAATATTGTGATAAATTTTTAAAGTCCATTGTTTTGTTCAGCAAATCTCTGTCAATTAGATGCAAGAAAATACTGACATTGTTTCTGGTTAATTTACAGTAAGATAGAGACATAAAATATAAGACATAATACACAAAGTATATTACTTTTGTTATTATTTTGTGTTCATAATATGCAAGCTGGCTAACTATTAACTATATGTAATGTATTAACTAGTGTTGATTTTTTATTTTGTTTTTGAAATTCTGTATTACTTCTTCCTTTTTTCTGTTTTGCTTTTTAAAAATAAATTTTTATAATTTAAAAAAGATCTATTTATTGATCTATTAAATTTGACTAGAGACACATGAATAGGGTTTCACAGACTGAAATATAAAATTTGTTGGTATTTGAAGTATACATGTAAAGAAGAAAAAAGATCACAGTTAATGTTTTTAGGAAGTGTTATGGAACATTCTTCATATTGAATGAAATTTCATTTACTGAAATTTCCTTTTTTTCCAAGACAGGGTCTTGCTACATAGTTTGGGCTGACCTTGAACTCACTGTGGAGCCCAGGCTGGCCTTGAACTACTGACAATTCTCCTGCCTCAGCATCCCAAATGCTGGAATTATAGGTTTATGCCACCACTGCTGGTTGAAATTTCAATAAACTTCCCAAGTTTAATAATTTGGACATTTACTATTATAGTTCATGAAAGATAGTAGTCAAAATGGCTATGTAACAGGTTTGAATGTGAATACACAGTTTTATTTTCATGGAAATGATATAGGAGAACAAAACTCCCACCCTACTATATGTTTGGTACAAGTTTGTGTTCTCTAAAATAGCAGAACGAATTTTAGGAGCAATGAAAGTTAAGAGCAGAATATATTTATTGAGAGAAAGAAAGCTTCCATCTGAGAGAGAGACAGAAGGGGTCCCGAGTGGGTTGCCAAAGACTCTGTCTTTCATAGTGACTTTTATAAAGTAAAACCATGGTGGGGAAAACTGAGAACTTGCAAGGCAGATGGGCATGAGGTGGGACAGAACTGTGGTCAACCAATAAGATGATTGCTTAGGTAAAATGGACCAAATCAGGGACAAATGGAGGAGTGAGTCAGGTAGCAAGTGAGCATTCTTATGGAGCAGTGACTCTTCCTGTAGGGGTCTGAGATGGTGACTTCTGCTTTCTCAAGGTGATCCCTGCCTAGTCCATAATGTGTATACTTAGGGTGTGGTTGCATTTGTTTTGCCTTCTGTCTTGAGACCTGGCCCACAGTAAGAGGTGTGTGTCTCTTCCAAGGTCACAAGACATCTGGTCCTGTGCTGGCTCCTTTGGGGGCCCAGCCCTGTCTGATGGCCTATAATATTTCTAACTAACTCAGCTGCCTGTAACAGAATGGTTACAACTGGGTGACACAATGACATCTAAACTTTCTCCCCTAACTTTTTAATCACTGTCAATTACTAAAATTATCACCCAGTCTCTTCAAGTCTCTCATGTGTTCCATTAGCAGAGCCCAGACTAGTGTTTTCAGCAACTTACAGGAGAGAAGGGAAAATTAGCTGCTCCCATGTGCCTCTGACTCTTTTCTCCAGTTAGGTTATCAGCAACTAAAGGTCAAATGATTCCAGGTTACAGGAGGCAGCGTCCCTTAAATTGTTCTCTTTAGAGTACTAACAGCCTCTTGGTTCTCCAGAAAGCTGGTGACCCAAAACTGACTCTTGGTCTTTAGTGGGTATTTATTACTCTGTGTCTCCCCCACCGAAACTCATTAAGGAAAATTTGCCTCAGGCATGGTGACTTTTCATTTTCTAACTTCAAATGCCTCCAAGGAGAAAGTGCCACATACACTCTTGCCTCAGTGTGTCCCCTTTGATAAACAATGCTCTTGGGGATTGTGGAGCAGAGTACCAGTCGTGTGGCTACAACTTAAAGCACCATAGTACCCAAGGGAAATGGAATCTTAACCTGAAAATCTGGAGACTGGGGAAGGAGCCTGTTCCCTGACACGCTCTCGGTTCTGACATACCATCAGCATTTTTTCTCAGTAATTCATAGCATTCAAGCAAAGAAAATCACCATACCCTGGCAATCTGATGTACTGCCCCTCACATGTAGGGGAAGAGATAGTTGGTGCTCTAAGAGCACTGAATTTATACAAAAGATGCCATCCTCTTCCACAACCTCATTATTTTTATTTGTCAGTTACTTTGGGACACTGGAAATTTTCATAAATAGTACCCTTGAGGAATATAATGATACAGTTGTCCAAACACACTATTTTATACTGTATGTATACTCCTTGTTTTAAAAAAATATTTAGAGCACAAAAACACCTCCTGTTCTAAAAAGTTTTTTTTTAATTTATATGACCAATTATGTGGTATTGGGGACCACCCACTTACAAAGACTAATTTTGCATACTTCCCTAAGGAATGAAGAGAGGCTTGAGATTTTCAATATCAACATTTTGAGATTTCCCCTTATTTCTATGGGCCATCTTTTCCCATCAAGTAAGACTAAAATTAAAACCACTAAGATTAAAAGACATTCCAGGGCGGATCCTTCTTAGCATAAAATCATCTCTGTCCTTTTGGGTCATCCAATAATCCCCTCCTCAAATCCCCTCCTGCTAAATGGTGAGTTTGTGGCTGCCTCGTGGCCTTTTCTTCTTTGAAAACAACTGGTCATTCCCTAGCACACTACCATTTTATCTCTTGCTCTTTCTTTCTCTTTCACTGTGCACTGTAACAGCTGGCAGGAGATTGGAGGCTCACTGCAGGAGTCTCCAATATTGAGAATGTCACAATTAGCAAATAATTTATAAAATAATGAAAGTTTTTTAAACACAAAATTTTTTAAACTTATATTAAAATGTCCTTGTCTTGATAGCATTTTAGTTATAATTATTTGAAATTCACATCAATAAAAATAATTAGAAGTTATTACAAATATTTGGAAGCATAAAGTTTTGATATAGGGGAACGATCTCGGTGGGAGAACCTCCAAATGATATAGGAAAAACAATTTCAGACCTTCAAATGATATAGGGGAATGAAACTCCCAACCTACTATATGTGCAGCACAAATTCATGTTCTCTAAAATCAAGGAATGAATTCTAGGGACAACGGAGTATAAGAGCAGCATATATTTATTGAGAGAAAGAAAGCTTCTGTCTGAGGGACAGAAGGGGGCCCGAGTGCGTTGCCAAAGACTCTGTCTTTTCTAGTGACTTTTATAGAGTAAAACCATGATGGGGAAAACTGGGAACTTGCAAGGCAGATGGGCTTGAGGTGGGACAGAACTGTGGTCAACCAATAAGATTAATTGTTTAGGTAAGATTGACCAAATCAAGGACAAATGGGGAAGTGAGTCATGTAGTAAGTGAGCACTCTTATGCATTAGGGGATTGGGATGGTAATTCGTGGCTTCTCAAGATGATCCATCCTTAATCATCAATGCTTATACTTAGGGTGTGGTTGTGTTTGTTTTGCCTTTTGTCTTGAGATCTGGCCCTCAGCAAGAGGTGTGTATCTCTTCCAAGGTCACAAGATATCTGGTCCTCTGTGCTGGTTCCTTTGAGGACCTAGCCCTGTCTGACTGCCTATAATATTTCTGTCTAACTCAGTTGCCTGTAACAGTTTTTACATGAATCCTTTGAAAAGAAGATGGGTTTTTAGTGTGATGCTGAGAAGACTTCTAGGTGAATACGCTGAAATAATACACAATCAAGAAATCTTTTTCCCAGTGATACAGGGGGATGAAACTTCTGACGTACTATATGTCCGATATGAGTTGGTGTTCTCTAAAATCGAAGAATGAATTTTAGGAACAATGGAGGTTAAGAACAGAAATATTTATTAAGAGAAAGAAAGCTTCTGTCTCAAAGAGACAGAAGGGGTCTCAAATGGGTTGCCAAAGACTCTGTCTTTTCTAATGACTCTTATAGAGTAAAACCATGATAGGGAAAACTGGGAACTGGCAAGATAGATGGGATTGAGGTGGGACAGAACTTTGGTCAACCAGTAAGATTAATTGTTTAGGTAAAATTGACCAAATCAGGGACAAATGGGGAAGCAAGTCATGTACTAAGTGACCATTCCTATGAATCAGTGACTTTCTGTAGGGGGTTGGGATGGCAATTCCTGACTTCTCAAGGTGATCCATACCTAATCTCTAATGTTTATACTTAGGGTGTGGTTGCATTTTTTTGCCGTTTGTCTTGAGATCTGGCCCACAGCAAGAGGTGTGTGCCTCTTTCAATGTCACAAGACATTTGGTCCTCTATGCTGGCTCCTTTAACTAACTCACCTGCCTATAACACCAGTATATAATGAAAAAACATAGTAAAAGAAATGCAATCAAAAACAGCCAGAAAGACTGATCTATGCATTTCCTGGATTTAAGAGAAGCAATGACCTTAAAATACAGTATTTCTATGTAACACACCTGTAGGAATTTTTTTTTAAATTAAAGATATATGACTAAATATATTTAGTGTAACTCCATATTGTGAAGGGTAGGGAAATGGTTGATTACATAAAGAGCACTTATAGAAGTTATGTTTCCAAAATAATCCAATCATTTAGAATCATCCCTGAAAAGCGAATGAAACAAATAAATGTTTCAGGAGTTTCCTACTATGGGAGAAATGTACTCAGCATACATTTACACACAAGTAAAACTTGTAGGAGATTTGTTAATTAGTGGAAGCCCAAGCAACACCAAAGGTGTTCAACAATTGGGCTTGGTATTTTCTAAAGTAGGAGGTCAAGGATAAGAAATGTCATACAACTAGCAATGTGGACCACACACACAGCTGAGTGAAAGTGGTGTTAGTATACTATAGATATTGAAATCTCAAAAGAAGAATCAAAACCTGAAGTCTATCAAAACCTATCCATTGTACTTCACTGTGTCAATTAGAGTTCATAGTTAACTTGATTTGCTTTGAGATCTGCTAAGGGAAAATGGTGCAGTATGCTAGTGGGTGTGTCTGGACCTGTCATGGAGCACACTCTTGGGGTCTACATTTGATCACAAACTTCTCTAGTGCTGTTCTCCTCTTCTGCTTCTCAGTCATCTGAATTAGGCAGCTTTTCTTCATCGGGTCTTTTCACCATGATGTATCTGTCTCCCTTGGATCCAGATGGACATAGATTGTATCTTTTTTGTAAAAAACAAAAAAAAAAAAAAAAAAAAAAAGGAAAGAAAAGGAAAATGAGCTAACATCTCCTTCTCTAAATTGTGGATGTAAATTTTTGTGCTGTTATAGGAAAACTAAATAGCTAGTTGTCTTGGTTACTTTGCAGTAGTTGCTGGGACAAAACACCTGACACCCAAAATTAGGGAAGAAAGGTTTATTTCTTACAGTTCTTGGAGGTTTCAGTCCATAATCAGCTGGCTCCAAGGCAGGGTGGCATGACACTGGGGCAACACTTCAAGGCAGCAGCCAGAGCAAAAAGGGACAAGACCAAGCCTCTTTTTCTCCTTTACATTGTACACAGGACACCCCCACCTCCAGGGTGGGTGTAGCATTCACAAATCTCCTTGCCTTCCTTTGCACAGGATGAGGATATTTACAGAGTAAGAACTCTGGCTGGCTACTGAGTCTCTCAGTTGAACTTCTGACTTTCTCAAATTGACACAATGAACAGTCAACTGCTTGTGCTCTACACCCCAGGAGGTAGAGCTGCTGAGTTACTTAATTAAGCTTCTAGACTTCTCAAGTTGACACAATGTATAAACCATAACACTAGTTGATAAAATTTGTACTAGAGAAGTGACCCTGTTGCTGTTACTGTAGCTGAGGATGTGGTTTAGAAGCTGGAGGAGTTAAGAAACTTTAGATACACAAGCTAAAGAAACATTAGAATGTGGTAAGCAGAGCCAGATGGATGAGTCTGGTCAGAATTCAGAAGACTAGAATGCTAATAGCAGTGCAGACAGTAAAGGGTAGAATCATGAATTTTCATTTTGGAACAAGGATTCCATTGGCAGTTGGAGTAGGGGGTCACTTGTATTATACTTTGGCAGAAAATTTGTCTAAATTTTGCCCATGTTATGAGACTTGGCTGGATATTAAGGGTAGTACACTAATCCGTTGGACACAGTTTCAAAGTAGCCCACAAGAGGCTGTGGCACAGGTACTGTTTGCTGCTTTTAGCTAGATTTATGGTGAGAACTGGCAACAAAAGGCAAAGCAGAAAAATATGAAAAAATTAAATTTTGGCCTGGATGAAACAATATATAAAACTGAGCCCAAATGAGGCATAACTACTGAAGAGATTAATGCCGTGAAAAAGAAACTACACAAAGCGCTGGGATGGGCGCAATGGAGTTTTGAGCAAATCTCAGGCATTAGCAAGATCCCATTCATCACATGCTCAACTGTGGAAATTTTTAACATTTTTTATGTGAGAAGACAGTTCCTGGAACCCCTCGCCAAAAATGCCTTCCTACTGCCTGGCAAGAACAAGGTGCTGAGTTCAAATCCCAGTACCCACCCAAAAGACGAAAGAAAGAAAAAAAGAAAGAAAATAAAAATGTCCTCCTAGATAATTAGTTCCCAGAACTCATTTCATTATACTCATCCACACAGGCGCTCCAAGGTTGCTGCAACCATAGTCTGAAGGGGACCAGCTACTACTCCTGGTGATAGCAGACCCCGACAGTGCCTATGTAATGCTGGTTAGTCATATGTGCAGAAAGGAAGTGTTGTGCAATTGTAGACACTTTTAAATAAATTTAAAAGGAAGCCTGAGAAGACCAGCAAGCAGCCACTGAGAGGAGAGTGTGCAGTGGAATGAAGCCAAAGGTCAGTGGAGATACCAGGAAGTCAGAGATGGCAATAATGCAGCACATCTGCTGGGGATGTTGGACATCCACAGCTGTGATTAGCACCAGCTCGAGAGAGGATGTGTGGGTTGCTTCCACTAACGAAGCCAAAGAGCTCATATCTCACCACCATGAAGCCCACATGACAGACGTGGAGACACAGGACTGAATATTTTCCCTGTTGAATTCTTACGTTTGTCCTTTTCTAGCATATGGCTTTTCCTTTCTAGAACTGGAATATTTATCCTCTGCCATTACACCTTAGCATTATGTAATTTAAAAAATTTTTATGCAGATTTATAGCTAAGAGTTTGCATTGAGTCTCAGAAGAGACATAATTGGACTTTGGAAAAAGGTTTGGAGTTTTGAGACTTTGAGGAAGGGATTTTTGGATTTTAGTTGTAGGCAGGGTAGTTATGTTACACAGAAATTATGCACTTGATATTATCTTATTTGGAGATTATGTAGAGTTTAATATGCTTGTAGATGAAGTAGACAAGCGGTAGGATGTAATAGGGTGGAGTGTCAATTTGATTGGATTTGGAATTCGGCCAAGAGATTCATAGTTTTGTCCGGGTGGGTTATGGAAGTGTGGTCTAGCCTTCCACCCTTCTTACTTGGCACTGTTTCCTTGGTCTACTTCTCAGCTGCCATAATTTTGGTCTGCCAGCCTCTTCCAACATAGTGTACCTGTCTTGTATCTAGCTAAACATGGACTGAATCCATTTAAAACATGAACCAAATTAAACCTATCTTCTTTTAAAATGTCTGTTAGGGATATTGTGTCCAGCAACAAGAAAACTGACTAACACATTATCCCTTCAGATTCTATTATCTATCCTTTCATCCTTAGGCTATGGGCAGGTAGATAGATAGCAAAATCTAGATTTAAACTACTACACTCAGATAACGACATCAACAAAGATAAAAATTTTGTGGAAGGTTAAAAAGAGAAAATCATGCCTAACTTTCAGAATAAATAGAAGGTCTGGGAACAACAATCTATTCTATACACAAGAAGTATGGTAATAATGGCATAACAGCCGCGATACCTATACATTTGTAAAGTGAAAAGAAAATGCAGAACAAAATAGATGAGTAAAGAAGATTTTTAAAAGGTACAGTGGTGAGGAGCAAAGCAAATCCCCATAGTTGAATCACATATAAATAATACTAAATTTTCTTCAAAAGAAACTCCAAAAAAGATCACAACAAATCAAATGACGGAAATGGAAAGTACAAAACTAAAGATTAAAAAAAGTAGAATAACAAATACAACTAAATCTAGAAATCAGTTATATTTAAGTAGAAGTAATTATAGTTTTAATATAGAATATTAAGGCCATAAGTCATTAAAAATAGTGATATAAGGGCTAAAACTTTGGAGCTCAGCAGCAGTGAGGTAGCAAAAAATGTAATTACATCAATATTAACAAGTTGCCCAGAATTTTCTGTATTTAATGTATGCAAAACAAAATGCTATGTCCTTCTCAATGTATAATTTCATTTGATACTTAAAAATCTCTATAATTAAAGTGTCAAATTAAGGAGTAATAATATTAAGTATTTTGTCCAAGTAACTGAAGAAGCTGAGTTTCAAAGCCAGTCGGCTTGACACAACTTCCCTTCCTATCAACTGTTATGACAATAACCTCATTATGAATTATAATTGAAGGTGTAATTTAATTCACTTTTGACTTTACTCATTATTTTATACATTGCTTACTTTTTAAAGAGACAGTTTTTAAATGAATATAATTTATCATACAAACACACAAAAAATGTGCTAATGTAATAGCAGATGAGGCTTGAGATTAAATGTCTTAGCTCAATTTTTTTATCAGTAGGGGCAGAACTAGAAAGCTCAACTTGAGTTGGATAGACTAGGCAGCATAAGGGAATAAAATTTCTTGCAATGGTAGTTATGACCAATTCATGCAAGGGCTGAGATATATATTTATACAAAATACATATGCCAAACTATCTGTTATATATTTATAAAAAGATATACTAAGCTAAATATGCTTAATACCACGGTTTGATGGAATAGTAATGGTGTATTACATAATAATCATTTATAACATGAATTTTCAAAACTAACAGTACAGTGCATAGTCTTTCTTCACCTTTACTCAGGTATTCTCCATAAAGCCTGGAGACTCAAGCTGGGGGTGGTGGTGCAAGCCTGTAACACCAGCACTGGGGAGTCTGAGGCAGGAGAATCCTTGTGAGTTCCAGACCAACCTGGGGTACAATGTGAGCTCAAGTCCAGCCTGAACTGCACAGTGAGTCTCTGTCTCAAAAAAGACAAAACAAAACAAATCCAAAAAAACCCTGGAGACTCAGTCAACTAATTCAAATTTTGTATTGGGCAGCATTTCCTTAAATTTAGTTAACTGCATTCATTTCTTTATTTCAAATGGATAAATCATTCCTTTTGTTGCAGTAGTGTATGAATACAATATATGAATTAAATTTTCCATTTTAATTTCCATCCAATTTAAATTTTCCATTTTAAATAGACATTTTAAGATACTGATGAGCTTTACAAAAATATCACATTTTCCTTCATCTTATCACTTTTTATATAAGGAGAATAACTCTAAACTCAGAAAATGTGGAAAATAAAATCATGGCTTTGGAGAACATAGAATTTTTAAAAAATAAGTGAAAATACATTTATACCAACATTAATGAAATGGGACTTATAAATAATTCTTTATAATGAAAATTGGTATTTAATCCTCTATATTTTTTGTCATTCCTTTATTTTGTGATACTGGAAATCCAACCCACTTCCTTGTATATGCTAGGCAAGCATCTCTCACCTGTGAGCTATATCCCTAGCCCACTTCCTTAATTTCTCAGAGCAAGACAATTCATAGCTTATTCTAGTACACATAGTGAGTGCATAGTTAAGATGTTTGAATGGTTTTGAGAGCACAGAAAAAGTTGAGTAATTAAGCTGGAAAAAATTTTCAAAACTGGATACACTAACTGCTTGTTTTGTTGTGACTTTTTTTCCTGCATTTTGGATTTTTGAAGGTCCCCCCCCCGCCTCCTTTGGAAAACATTATACTAAGATGGAAACAAGACTTGATAGGGTTCAAAAGAGATGGCTCAAGTTCCTCTTCATTTGCTATTTGGATGTGACTTAATCTCCCAGGCAATTTCAGGAATTTTAAAAATTTAATTTCCATCATGGAAGGTGCTTCTCAGGCTAAAGAGCCATTGCAATATATTCAAGTTATTTAGTATTTGTTTAGAGTTATCTTTCTCAAGCTTATTTGTGATGTCGAGCATTATTGCTTACAATAGCAACTTAGCTTAAAAATATACAAACAGAAATATCTCACATGAGGATCTTAAAGAATCATCAAGCCAGAGGTAATTCGTCAGGATCTACAAAGGACTTTAAGTGAATGGAAACTACTTAAAAAGCAACACTTCCATGTTTTCTACTCCTTCCTCGCTTTCATTAATTGTGTTGACTCTAAAAATAAGTGGCTCCTATGAGAAAACTGAAGGCACTGTTTGCAAGATGGAGATCCAGAAGACTAAATCAATTTAAAGAACAAGAACAACAATAACAAGGGGGGAAAAAAGTACAGACTCAGAAAATTCATGTAGTTTCTAAAATAAAACCAAAATCACCTTTGTGATTAATGTAACTGTAAAGTAGGACAAACAACTAGAGATAGCAATGTCTCTCCAGGGTTCTCTTAGGGTACAGATAGCTGATTAAGTGTCATTTTCTCTCTTCTGTTGATTCTACTGAGGTCCAAATACAAGCAATATGAACTCTGTAGTCACCTATGACTTTTCAGTGATGAAAAGAAGATGGGACTACTATCTCTTGAGTGTAAAATAATGTAAGATTAGTCTGGAAAAGACTTTTTCAGTATACTCAATTGTCTTAAGGCTGATAATCAAAAGTGATAGGCAATTCTAAAACATACAGAAATTTATAGGAAATACAAGCAATCAAATTTAGAAATAAGATTAATTTCGAAGGTTGTAGCTGAATTATCACTAATGCCTACTACTATTTTTATCCCTACCTTTTAGCTTTCTATATATAATAACGATTTTTCACACAAATCTTGAGTTTCCTCTGGCTGTTTTTAATCCAAAATAATAGCTAGTATAATTTGACTTTGCTACAAATACTTCTATAATTTATGACTTTACTATAAACAAAACAACATTTTTAAATATTCTCATACATTTAAAGTGTTTGGATCAGAATAGCAATAACTTTCCATAAACGGCATACAAATTTCTCATACTTTAAGAAGGTATTTTCCACTAAAACATGCTATGTTAACATAAACATCATTTCTCTAGCATTCTATGTTCAAAAACTGGATAACTGCTTCACAAATTTTTTTTTTTAAAGACATTTTTTTTGGTTTGTTTTTGTCAGCGAACAGAATTTACTGGCAAACTTAAGTCAGCCTTAAGAGTCCAGGCAACCACAGTCCAGGGAAGCCCTCATGCGCACAGTGCCCGCCACTTGTCCAAAGGGCCACGCCTGGGGACATACTTGACTCCACAACCATCAGGGAGGAGGCGCTTCACTGCCATCTGTTCTTCAAATTCATCAGCGTTATACTTGGTAAATCCCCACTTCTTGGAGATATGGATTTTCTGGCGTCCAGGGAACTTGAACTTGGCCCTGCGCAAGGCTTCAATCACGTGCTTCTTGTTCAGCAGCTTGGTGCGGATGGACATGATGACCTGGCCGATGTGGACCCTGGCCACAGTACCCTGGGGCTTCCCGAAGGCACCGCGCATCCCCGTCTGCAGCCTGTCGGCTCCAGCGCAGGACAGCATCTTGTTGATGCGGATGACGTGGAAGGGATGGAGCCGCACCCGGATGTGAAAGCCATCTTTGCCGCAGGTCTTCACCATGTACTTGTTGGCACAGATCCGGGCGGCCTCCAGGGCTTCTGACGAGAGCTGCTCATGTTCACCCGACACCATGTGGGCACACAGCGGGAACTCGTCCACTTTTGCCTTCTTCCGACCCAGGTCAAAGATGTGAATCTTCGCATTCGGGACACCCCGGCAGAAACGAGACTTTGGGTATGGCTTGTTCTTACAGTAACGGTAACAGCGAGCAGGACGGCGACCCATGGCCGCCGCGATAGCAACTGTGCATCTGATGGACGCGCCTGCGCACACCGCACTGCCTATCCGTTACCCATCATCCTTTGCAGAAACCATAGATCTGGCAAAAGCTTGGAGTCGCGCTCCGTGTGGATCTTACTCAGGGGGGAAATCTGCGCCTGCGCAACCAGGAGCAGCAACGTGGAGACCGGTAAAGGGAGTTGGTTGAGTAACGTGACCTCTCTACAACGACATAGAAACCATTTCTTGCTGCCCGTCACGTGGCCTCCCTGAAACGTCACAGACGCCATTTCTAGTTGCCTATTTTGGACATGGAACGTTGACCTGTGGCTTTACCTTATGGGAAAAATGTTCTATGGCTTAAAGACATTCCCTCCAATTTTATATGTGCTCTCCAGTTTGGCTAAATCATTCAGTTTTCCAGTCCCAGTATTTCACTCAATGTATGTGGCTGGAAAACTATTTCTTGAAGAGCAGGTGACCACCTTCCCTGCATAAAGCCATTGTTTGGCATAATGGTGATGGTCACAAAGAGAACAGTGGAGGGAGAAATAGAGAAGGTTTTTGTTGTACATGTTGGTTGATAATTGTTTTACGAGCATGAACTTATGTATTTGACCTGAATGATTTCATTATCAAATGTTAGCCACAAAATTGATTGATACATCAACTAAATTTTTTAAAATTTCAAACTGTTTGGATTTTCAAATGTTAAAGCTGCCACAAACTATATGTGAGTGTTTATTTTTGGGTAATCTTTTACATCTTACTGAGTTTAATCCTTTTTGTTTTCCTTCTAATGTTAGATTTTGTAATAATATTAGGAACTGGATCAGGAGTTAAGGAAAGAGAAAACGAGAAAAGAGAATGTATGAATAGCTTACAGACACTACTTGCATTTTTTCTGTTTCTTAATTCCTATGTGTTATTTCACAAGTCTCTAATATTGTGGTTACAAAATCTGTCCAACATGAATATATTCTGCTAATCCTTTTCTTAACAGAGAAGAAAAACAGTGTGTATAAAATACTTCTTACTATGAAAGGAGTAGAATTTTACGCAGTATCCAAATTAGGTTAGGAAGATAAAAACACCCAATGTAGAGAACTTTCCCACATTAATTAGTTTTTTTTTTATTTCCCCTTCCTTCATTTTTTTCTTTCTTATATAGTTCCTGTATACTATGTCCCTGAATATAAAGAAAAAGCAGCAAGTAACATGTCCTACTGGGCTTACAAATCTTGGAGAGGATTTAAATATTAATATATCATACTTTTATAAAATAGAGTATGCAGGGACATGGTGTATGGAACTAAAGTAAAGCCAATGTGACTGTGGTTGAGGAGGTGAATGGTGTAATGTGAGCCCAGTGTGTGTGGTGTATGCATGAGAGAGTCCTAGAAGACAAACTAAAGCCCATTTTACCGAGTTTGGGATTTTGGTCTTTTAATACAGACTACTGAAAAACTTTATACAGCTTTTATGTGTTGTATGATGACTAGACCACTACAGACCAAAGTGAGATGCACAGAGGTGAGAAAGGTGGCCTGTGTAATACTGGAAGAAAGAAATGATAAATTGAAAATGCTTTGATGTATTTTCCATTATAAAATGTGTTTCTACATTTATTTACTACTACATGCCCATAATCCAAAGGAGTCTGCAGAATCAGAGAAAAATGTCTTACTGGAGGAGTTCATGTGTCATCTTGCATTCATTCCCACCTGTATAGACCATGCTCTGTACTTCCAAGACTCTAGAATTCTCTGACCAGAAGACACTCTGATACTATTAGGCCATCAGAATAAGCCTTTTCTTTAATCCAGAGGAAAACCAGTTCTGATTTGCCTAAGACTGTACCACTTCAGCATTTGACGTAGTGAATCCTGCAAAACCCCTTAGTCTCAAGCAAAATCAAAGGGTTTATTACAATGCTAAGCTCATGCACAAGACCCCCATAGTTACAGGACAAAGTCAGAGGGCGGAAAGAGAAGGGAGAGTGCCATATTAGAATCTTCCATTTATACTTCTTTCCCTAGCCCTATAAATATTAAAGTGGGAAATGTATTAAAGCAAAATATGTGAATTTAATGTTAAATGTTAAATGTTTAAAGCATTTCTCTCGACTCCAAGATTTTAAGTGTTCATTTACTTCCCTATTTTTTTTACCCAAAATGTGCATCATGCTAAGCAAAATGGCCCCCAAAATGTAAAACTTGACTTCTTAGAAGTAACTTGAAATATAATTGAGAAGATGAGCCATAGGGAAAAATGATTTGATTTTTTTTCTTATTTACTGAATTTGTTACTTCGATAAATATAAGCAGAAGTGTAGGAAAAGGAAGCACTAACAATGCAAAACAGAAATGACTTAAAGAATGGGTATAAAATGTAAAATTAGAAGTAAAGATAGGAAGAAAGGTGCAGGGCAACTACTTAAGACCTTTACGATGTATGAGAAAAATGGCTATGCCTGTTTGGTCACCATTTTGTCCCTTTTCTTGTGCAAATTGTGTGATCCATTGCACAATGAGTAGACAGTACGATGGTGCAGTGGTATTTGATATTTACTAATCTGTTCATGTTGAAGTCTTGGAGGTGGGGAGATTTATAGTGTTTACTGACTTTATGTGGTAGAAATACTCTCTCTTTTGTCAATTTCAAACAGTAGTGTGATTTTATTGAATGAAAAACATGGGAGTGATGAGCACAACCTGCTTCCATGAGCCGGTGCTAGCAGAACCAGTGTGCTCGCATTTGGTTGTGCAGACATAAGAAGAGTAGAAAAGACAAATTTGATTAATGCTAGTCATGAGTACCTTGGAATGCTAAATTTGAGGATGGGCAGGGAGATCATTTTCTCATTGTCCTTAACAAGCAGGTGGCCATGCATGTTTAGACTCTGTGATTCTAGCTTTGCCTGTGAAGGTTTCCCTCTATGTCTCTGTCCTGTTTAGCAACCTTTAAGTAAGAGACTTACATTATTGTATACATACTGCTTAGCCGTGCATCAAGTGAGTCTTCATGTACTTGAAATTAGCACTAGACACTGAGAAATACAGTCAGATTAGAAAGGAGCAGTTCTACATATCAGGATAATGCAGCACTTTCCTATTTTGATAGCACATTTCAAATGTTTCACAGTGGGCGAAACCTGGCTTTATTCTCAAAGAATATGCACTGCAGTCTAATATATTAAGTGCTACACACTCTGGATGCCCTCTGCTGCTGCAGGAGGTTTCTGCATTGTTGATTACTTGGTCTTTATATAGTGTTCTGCATTTGGTATTCGACAGTATACCATCATGTTCCCACTTGAGTACTCAGTGAGGTGTGAAGGCTGGACTGATGATTAAAAGTCATTTTCATCTACATGTCTTAGTAATTTCATACTGGGAATGGTAATTTCAGTATTTTTCAAGAGCTGAGGTGACCAGTATAACCATATGTTCCCAGTGCCTAATGGGAGTTACTGGCCTGTCTTCAAAGTCAGTCAGTTGGGGCCAGGGATGTAGCTCAGTAATGCAGCACTTGCCTGGCAAACACAAGGCCCTGAGTTCGATTCCTGCTATCAAAAAAGAAAATAGAAAAAAAAAAGACCAAAGTCAGCCAGTTTTGCCTGTTGTTATTGCTAATGGGTGGTCGTGCTGCCTGTATCTCATACCCCAAATTCACAAGGGCCCCCTTTCCTATTTGATGAATGTACATTTTCTGAACAGAAATATCATCAGAATGAATTTCTTCAAAATGAATGATTTTTGCATCTTTCCAGAAAGTTGGAGGTAAAAAGTATAAGATTAAATGAGACAGAGGTGACACACAACCAGTCATCTGAATTTGATTAAATTTTTGAGTGTAGGGTTTTTTTTTTGTACTGGGGATTCAACTCAGGGTATTGTACATGTCAGGTAAGCACTCTACCATTGAGCTACATTCCCAGCCCCCTACTTGTCAATTTTTATTTGGTCAGATTTTATTTTACAAAACATATAAGCTATTAATTAATTTTGTATGGTAAGTAATTTGTGAGTAGTTTAATCATCATTGATATTTAAGTAATTCTATAATTGTGATAAGGACAGTACCAACTTAGTTGGCTTTGGGATCTGCCATCAAGATTGGTGGCACACACTGCTAGGTGTGTCTGGGTGGGTCATGGCAGCATGGCCTGGGGTCTGTGTCTGCTTTTGCCTCTTCTTCTTTGGCACTGTCCCCCTGCACTGCTTCCTGGTCACTGTGAACTAAGCAGCTTTGCTGTACCATCTCCTTCCCATATGATGTTTCTGCCTTGGAATCAGCTGATTATGGACTGAATTTCCCTTAAAACATGAGCCAAATTACACTGTTCCTCCTCTAAATTGTGTCAGGCATTATGTCTGGCAATGGGAAAGCTGACTAAAACACAAAGCAAACATTATTTGAATCGACACAATAATCTATACTTGTATTTTAATGTACTTTTCTTTATAGGAATACTGAACCAATTTGAAAATTTGAGATACAGTGATCTAGAGTTATTGAATTCTTTAGTCTCTTGTGCTATGGAACTCATTCCAAATCCATTCCATTGGAATAATGGAAGTATCAATGTTGTTATTCTCCTCCCAGTCAAGTTTTTTCTTAACAGTATGTAGTTTTGTATGTGTTGAGAATTTACATGAACACATGAAACAAATTTTAAATACTGAGTTCATTCAATCATTTATAGTATAATATCCAGTTCTATTTCACATTTAATGCGCATTGTATGCTAAATGCACAGGAGCCCTCTATCCATTGAACAGCATACTGTCTTCATAAAATTGAGAAATTAACTTAATACTTACACTAAATAGTCCCTTAATTATGAAATCACTTTTTCAAATTGATAAAGGACTTAATTTTGACAGTTTTAAAAAAGCGTCTCACTTATTATTATGGCCCCAATGATTCTGTGCCTTCGAAGTTCTTATCTTGAAATCCTAGCACCCAGGATGATGATATTAGAAAAGGGCATCCACTGGAAGATGTTTGACTTTTGAAGGGGGAAACTCTCATGAATGCATTAGCACATTTGTGAAAGATGTTTCGAAGAGTTCTCTAGCCCTCTTTTTACCATATGAGATATGAAAAGTCAAATCTACAATGCTAGCACCTTGATACCAGACTTCCAGTCTCCAAAATGGATTTAAATACACTTCTGCAGTATGTAAGCAATCCAGTATATATTACTTGGTTATTGCATTTCAAATCGATTAATAACATTTATCAAAAATTTCATCCATTCCCATCCTCCCCCATGGCAGTAAATACATAGGATTAGCTCAGAGAAGGAGAAGAGTCAGGTAGTTTAACTCAGTGCACTATAAAATACTGTCCTATTTGAGACACACAATAAGTACTACATTATTGATTTGCTTCACTTTTTATAAGTAGTTGGTTTTGCCAATAGAGAGAAGAAACTTCTCGAAAGTAGCCTCTAATACTTTAGTCTAGGGCTTTTGGTTTTACTGAATAATGTCAACAGTGTGGGACTGACCATGCCCAAAAGACCAGCAATGTGGTGTAGGTTTTAGGATTAGTAGCACAGTCAATATGGAGACTTAAAAGAAACCATGTTGGGAACTTATTAGTCAACTATGTCTATACAATGAAACCAAATGAAACCTGTGAATATTGAGGATAACTTTTACTGCACCATTGATATGTGTCATCGCAAATTGTTGCTGGAAGAGAAACGCATCCTGATGTCACGAGGAGAGAAAAATAGAATTTCCATGTGTCCATTTTCTCCTGGTCTCCACTCTTTGCATTTCCTCTTTTGGCTGATTTTAGTCTGTGCCCATCCCATACAATAAACCACAACAATAAGCATAATACTTTTTCATAAGTCCTAAGAGTCCATATGAATTGGCAAATATAAAAGTGGTTTGGGAATCTTAGAATTTGCAGTTGGTTTCAGAAGTGGAGATAGTCTTGAGGACTGTCACTTCTAACTTTGCAGAAATTTCCATCCCATACCCCCACAAACCTAATAAACTTTGTATAACTGGGGAGATGCTGAAACATAAAATAAGTACAATTTTAAAATGATAGCTAAAAATTGCTTTGAAAATCATTGTTTTAACTGCCTAAAAACATAATGTTTATTTACTGAAAATTATCATTATAATATACCTAGTGGGAAGTCAAAGATATTGACTGCTAAGATTTGGACTTATTTTTGCAGTAGCTTTATATGCAACACTTTTATATCCTAAATTTGCTTTTCTTAAATCTTTTCTGTAAGTAAAACTATTCTTTATATTATTTTAATGGTGGCAAAATACATTTTTCATGTGTTAAATTATAGATCTATGTATGGAGAGACAGATTTATTTCATTATCTATTAGATGTTGTGTATTTCATTGTTCTATCCATATATTTCAGAGACAGTACCAGGGGACTGTATAGCAAAAGAAGCTTCAAGGTATATATTGATTTGACTTGAGGTCAAACTCCAGGAGCCAGCTGGTCATAAATAAAAGCATGATATATCTTGCAAAGTAATGATTTTAGAATGCAACTTATCATCAGTCACTGAGCAGCAAAATGTGAATTAGCCACAAAGAGTGCTAGTGACCAGCATAAAAAAGAAAGCAAATTATGATACAAGCAGTAACATTAATGAATTAATGAAACTTCATAAAAATGATCTGCCAATTTGGAAATGATCTTGATTTCAAGGAAATGTGGATTGATTGTTTTCTGTCGTAAAATTCCTGACAACCTGGAAGATACTTGCTTATTACTTCTTTTTGAAGATGCATGAATTATTATTTTAGAAACTTATTGTAATGAAAGTTTCAGTGTATTTGGGGCAGGCCATATCCTGAAATCTTACATAAAAGCCCTCTGTGTTCTTTCATAAAAGCTCTCTGTGTTCTTTGGATCATATTTTTGCATGCAATTTAATTTTTTAAAAAATGTGACTTCACTAATCAATTTGAATGGATCATTTTATTATTATTAGATGGTATTGTCAATGTAGTTCTGGAAATTTAGAAAATTTTAACCTTCTGTTGAAGTTCATCATAAGGTCACAACATACCTCATAAGTATAAAAAAAAGTAAGATTAAGCCCAGAAATATGTCTTTTTGAACTAAAAAATGTTACACATACTCACTTAATTTGATTTGTGAAAATAATTACCTTGGAAGGTCTACAAAAGCGGCTGTTAACCTGAGTTTTAGAGTAAGGAAATAATATTAGAAACAATTGATTTCCCAAAAATAAAATTTGTAAGTAGTGAATTATGAAAAACCTCAGCTTGCTGGGCGTAGTGGAATCCCAGCACTTGGGAGGCTAAGGTAGGAGGAGCCTTGTGAGTTCGAGGCCGGCTTGGGCTACAACGGAAGCACAAGACCGGCCAGAGCTACATACTGTGGCCCTGCCTCAAAAAAACTAGGGCCGGGAGTTCAGCTCAGTGGCTTCAGCACCTGCCCTGGTAGGTGCGAGGTTGTGAGTTCGATCCCTGGTGCACCCCCCCCAAAAAAAGAAAAACCTCAGCTTATTTGTGAATATGATTTCCAAAAATTCTTCAAATTTCATCTTTTATGAGAAAACAAAACTGAACAGATAAGTAGTTTGTGAATTTTAAGCTGAATTTAAGATGAATTATGAATTAATGGTTGGAAAATTGTTGCTAGACCAGCACATCTAGAGTCTATGGGGTTTAAAATGGATCTTCTGAGTATCTTCATTAAGAACAAGAAATCAAACTATGAATAAAAAGTTAAAGACAAAGAAAATTTATCTAGAATCAGGAAAGAAGTTGCAAGTTATAAACAAGTAGGCATTTACAATAAGCAGGGTACAAGTAGTAATTATTTAAAAGAATAATATTTTTATATTAATTGCCAGATTTATATTCAAAATCTTCTTTTTATTTTTCCAGGTGCACTTTCTTTGATCTCACCATCATTTGACCACTAATTTCTAATACAGTATCTTTTGGGAAAGAATAAAAAATTTAATGTTTACTCTATTAACATCAGCTATAATTTGTATCAGTATATTTAAAGTTTTTCCATTGTCACAACTCAGTATCACTAATGCTGTATGTATCTTTAGGATTATTGTCAGATTGATACAAACGTTTCTCTTTCACACATGAACTGCAAATTTTGAAGATATTTCAAATTGTGGGATAACTTCCCTCAAATATTAATGGGCAATCATCATGAACTATGAAGTTGATATCTTCATAATACAGTGATAGTGAATTGGAAATCCCTTCCACTTGTAGGAGAGAATTGTTGGCATTTCTTCTTTACCTTTAAGCTCAGCTTAGGAAATTGAGTTGGCTCTGGTGAAAGTACTTACAAAATTACATGAAAGTACAAATCTGTGTTTTTTAAAAATTTATTTTGGAAAGACAAAATCAGCATGCTAGTGTTAATATCCTACTTCAAATTATTTGCTTGCTTAATTGGTGCTGACACTATATCAGATCAGCCAAAAATTTACCTTTTTCTAATGAACTCAAAAGTCATCATGCTCAAGTAATTGAATTACTAAATAACAGTCATTAATAAATTGTTGTTTAAATTACTGATTAAAATATTTGCCTAACTAATTAAAACCATTCATATGCCATTGGTCAGTTCTTAAATTTTATTTAACAAATTGGTCTTGATTATAAAATAGTTTCTATTGGTGTTATTAAT
Organism: Dasyprocta punctata; assembly: GCA_004363535.1. Taxonomy (NCBI): domain Eukaryota; kingdom Metazoa; phylum Chordata; class Mammalia; order Rodentia; family Dasyproctidae; genus Dasyprocta; species Dasyprocta punctata. The sequence goes on along the minus strand of RJWM01020667.1, from coordinate 9,586 downwards.
CTTTATTTCATTTATTTGATAGCCCATCAATTTTTTTCCAACTTTTCCCCTTAATAAATTTGTCATTTAATAAACAATTTTGAAATTACTGCCAAAGGTGAAATGTGAGTTTTTCATTTGTTTCAAGTGGAAGTTTCCAAATCTCTTCCCAAATTAAGGTAAAAATGGTGCATTGCTTCTTTTTCAATTATTTAAATAAATGCTTCTCTCTTTGCTTATACATCTTTGCATCAATGTTGATGATAAATACCAGATGAATGAACAGAGGGAAGAATTAGAATACACTTGGAAATAATTACAGCACCACACCACCTGACATTGATGCAACCATATACTGATACAACTGCTAATCTTTTAACCACACCCTAAATCCAAAATTAGTGTAGTCTCCAATAAATTTCCTTTTGCTCAACCCCAGAATTACAAAGGCCACTCCAATTCTACATGTCCTCAGAGAAAAGTGTCAAAGAAGGGCAGTAGGAATGCAAGCGACTGAAATAGATGTTTTCACGCTGAAATGTATCTTCAGCCCTTTAAAAATATTTTAAATTTGAAGCAGGATCTTGTTAAATTGCTGAATTATCTAGTGTGGGCTCAAACTCGTGATCATTCTGCCTCAGCCTTCTAGAGTTCTGGGCTCTCACTGAATTCATCATGTTGTCATAATTTTCTAGTATTATATAAAGCACAACTTGAAATTTTAATTTTCAACTTGAAGCCTTTCTGTCTGATGATTTCCAAGGTCAAAGACTAACAGTAAATTTAATGAGTACTATGTACAAAATAATACAATTTTCACCAACCAAGAATTGTGAAGAATATTTTGGGCATGGGACTGGGCAGAGTTTTCTAAAATCATGAATTATGTTTTAATTGGTTGAAGGAATGAAACTTGAATAAATATTGGCTTGTCATTTGAAAAACTAATAGTATACCGAAATTTATATAGCAAAATAACATCCAGAATTGTTAAAAGTGATTTAAATATTATAATGAAAATAAATTGAAGAGAAAAATGTACATGAAGTTGTTAACTTTTCCCAAATGAAAAACTGATTGAAACAAGACTTAAAGAGAGGAACCTATAAAACACTCTTGTAATTCACAAAACAGTGAAATTACTTCAAGACAAGTAAATAAAGGTGTTTATGTATACATGACTTTGCATATATATGTATATATACTCATGTGTCTATATGTTTTATATATATTTATATGAATATCACATGGTCAGATAGAGTCATAGCAAATGGTCCCTCTTCTCTGGGACCAAAGTCTGTCTCAGTTACTTTCTTATCATTGGGAAAAATACCCAGCACTCACAATTTAAAGGAGAGGCTTATTTTGGCTCACGGTTTCAAACCATTGTTGACTGGCTCCAAGATAAAGATGAGATGGCAAAGGGGGATGGTGAAAAAGAGCTGCTCAACCCATAGGATCCAGGAAGCAGAATGAGAAAAGGGACCAGCTGGGGACCAAGAACACATCCTACCAGATCGCATTCCTAGTGATCTCCCTCTGCTGAGGCTGCCCATCCTCACTGCACATTCAGCTACTGAACTCAGCAGTGCAAGAATTCACTGATGAGTACAGTGTCTCCATGACCCAATCACTTTCAAAACACAGAGAATTTTGGGGTACATTATAGATATAAACCATAACAATATGTAAATGGTTTCCTAGAAAAAGCATATACTCGTAGTGTCTTCCTACAATGCTGCTGCTCTGTCTGTGAAGGAGATGTCTTTCTGGGCTATTTTTTCTATGGGACACCCCATCACTGCATCCTGTGTGATTTTAATGAATGTTCTCCTTTTATTAATTTCCATTAGCTGTCTCTGATCTTCACATTTCACAAGTCAAACACTTGCAGAACTAATGCCATCTGGACACTACTTCAAAATTTGAAAATTGGCATTTAGAAAATCTGAGAATAACGAAGTTTTATTTTGAAATATGCTAATTTTGGCTATTCTATATTTATCCATTATCTCATTTCTTCATTTTATTATAGGCAAATGGAAGAATGCAGGTGGTAGTTCAACCCTTTTCCTGAAATCTCTTTAGCTAGTTATTCAAATATTTTCTGTTTTCTGTACTACAAGCTACAATATGGCTATACTAACAGGATTTAGTGGCTTCCTTTCCTCTCATTTCCAGTACTATTTTTATTAGGTACCCACCAATAGTCTCATCAAGTCCCTCAGAATCCCATCAATAGTTTTAGGATCCTTCCAAGAACTTCCTAATGTTTGATATCGAAGCCAATTTCAAGTATTTAATGTTTAATCACGTAGCGCTCCAATCCTAGGATCCAAATCTATGTCAAACATCTGTTACTCTATTACCCCAAACTCAGTGACATAAATCATCTCCTTACTAACCGGTTTTGCTTGATAAAGAGGCCCATATTCAAAGTTTATAATGAAGTTGTCAGGCTGAAAACTGTTTGCAGACTTCTCACACATACAGTGATAGTCTAGAGGTGTGTGTCAGACTTTCTACACTTAATCACTCTTTGTGTCCTCTGACTACTTTTTAAGTTTTTTTATTAGTACATATTTCTCTTATATATTGATCACATTCATCATGAGGAATTTATACCATAGGGAATTTGTACCTGTAAATAGTATATTTTAATTCTTTTTTCCCATTCCCCTCCCCATCCCTCAACTCCTCCTCCCCTTCCCATTTACAGAATTAAAGACCCAGTCCAAAAAATGGCATCAGCAATAAGCAAATGCTTCTCAGATGAAGAAATATGAACAACAAATAAATACATGAAAAAATACTCTATATTGCTGGTCATTCAAGAAGTACAAATTAAAGCAACACTGATATTTCATCTCACACTAGAAGGAATGGCAATCATCAAGAAGTCAACCAATGGGGTGGGAATGTAGCTTAGTGGAAGAAGCACTTGCCTAGAGTGTGCAAGGCTCTAGGTTCAATCCCCAGCACTGAAAAAAAAAATCAAACGATAACAAATGATGAGAGTGTGGAGAAAAAGGAATGTTTCTCAAAACCGTTACAACCATTATGGAAATCAGCATGGAGATTTCTCAAAAAGCTAAAAGTAGAGGTCCTATTTGACCCAACTGTTTCCCTTCTAGGTATGTTTCCAAAAGAGTTAAACATTTACACAAGAACACCTATGTTTATAGCAGCATAATTTATAATAGCTGAATCTTGGAAATTTCCCATATGACCATCAATAGTCAAATAGTTAAAATGTGGTTTCAATGGAGTATTACTCTGTCATAAAGGAGGATAAACTTGAGTCATTTGTAGGAAAATGAATACACCTCAAGACATAATCTTAATTGAAATAAATTGGGCACACAAATCTAAAGTGTTTCTCTTGAGAAAACCAAAGAGTAAAAAGGGAGCACAAGGGAGGATAGATATTTGGAAATAGGAGAAATGTGTTCAAGTTGGAAAAGGAACAAGGGAGGATAAGTGAGGAGTGAAGAAAGGGAAAAAAAGAATGTAAGGAAAAAGACAGAAACAAAGCTTTTCCTTTGACTTCTTAAAGCACTGTTTCTGTGTTTCCAGAGATGGAATCCAAAGAGAAAGTGGAGGAAGGTCCTGTCTTGTCTTGTCTTTTATAGCATGTCCTTAGAAGCCATGCGACATTGCTGCTGCTATATTTGATTTAATGGAGTTAATTACCAAGGAGTTTTCTGGAGTGGTGGAGAAAGGATCAGTGAAAAATCTGCTCCACATGGAGACAGTAAGAACAATAGAAAGTTTTTCAAAATCAGTTTTTTCCCCAGAACTTTAAAAATAAATCTAATACACAAGTTGAAGGAACATTTATTCTAGAGAAATGTCTTTTACTTAAGAACTATGAACTGTACAGTTCCCAATTTCTTCTCTTCAGGTTCACATGCCTGTGAAAAACAGGAAGCAAGCTATCACCAAAGAGGGGCAGATTGGGTAAGGAAGATGCCTTTCCAAAAGCTCAGTCTCTGGAGATTTGCCATTATCTGATGCATTTGTGGGCATTTGTTAAAACCTTGTTGGTGTTTCATCCAATCTAGGACAGGTTCAGTGGATAAAGCTTTGTCACTAGGTTGCTTTTTGAAAACAAACAAAATTAAAGCTTATTGGAATATAAAGAAGCTGAGATGAAAATATTCATTGGGTAGCCATTTTATCAACCAAATAACCCTAAAGAAAAATTGAGGAAATGAAATATCTATAGGATATTTTGAAAACCTCTGACATAATCCTGTAGGTAAACAATCCCATACATGTAAAAGGCTGTGCACATGCTCAGGAAATCCTGAAATGGCTCCAGTCTCTTGCCTGTTGCTGGCCCAGAGAATATGTGAAAATATATAAACTTAAAGAGTGCAAGATGCTGGAACATCGAAGTAATACCTGAGTGCACACATAAAGCCTCTCAGAGAAATTAATTAAATTTCTACCCAATCATTTTACTCATCTCTAAGTTAACAGAAAATAATAATGGCAACACAAACAGGGAATACAACTTAAAAGAATCACCCTAGAAATGCCTGTAGTCAAATATATGGCAATAGTATACCAACAACTGCAACAAACAGCATTGAAAACAAAGGAAGAGACAGAAATCTGATTTCCAGAGGTTTAATTCAATACTACACATGATATTAGTAAAATAAAGGATAGAAAACACTTGGCTATTCCCACTGACACAGGAAAAATGTGTGTGACAAAACTCCAAAGCCTTTCATAATAAAAATTTAAACAGACTAAGAATCCAAGGGGAAATTCCTCAAACTGATGAAGGGTACCTTTGGTAGTCTATTGCTAACATGGTATTTAATAATGAAAAACTGTTTTTCCCCTAAGATCAAGAGCAATATAAAGATATTTTCTCTCATATTGCCACTCAGCAGTGTAATGGAGAGTCTGACAAGAGCAGTAAAGTAAAAAGAAAGCATTCATATTGGGGGCAAAGAAGTAAAATTATCTTTATTTTCAGATATCATATCTTGAACAGAAAATTCTAAGGAACTGACAAAAAGTGAAAGAAAAAAGTAGAACTAATTAACGCATAGGCTCAGTAATAGTGCAGGGTAGAACAATCTATAAAAATCAGTGTGTCTCATATTAACCATGAATAGTTAAAAAGTTAAGAAAAGAATTATATTACATACATGGAAATTTGCATGACATTAAAAATAACATATGAATAGAATAATAAAACATTCAAGTTTGTGTACTATGAATTATAAAGCATTTCTGAAAGGAGTTAAAGATCTAAACAAACAGAAACACCCACGTTCATGGATCAGAAGACTTAATATTGTGAAGATAACAATATTTCGAATCCTGATCTAAAATTTCTTGGGTTTTTTTCTTTTCTTTTCTCTCTCTCTCTCTCTCTCTCTCTCTCTCTCTCTCTTTCTCTTTTCTTTCTTTTCTTTCTTTTTTTTTTTTTAACCAGGAATTGAACTCAGGATCTTGTGCTTGCCAGGCTAGTTATATCCCCAGTCCCTGATCTAAAATTGCAAAGATGTCTTGATCACAATCACTGCTACCTATGTGTTGTTACTGCTGCTGTTTTGTTCTGTTTTAGAAATTGCTAAGCTGATACTAAAATTTATATGGAAATGTAGGAGTTCCAGAATATTCACTACGTAAGGTATGACTAAAGAGCATCAATCTTCAAATCTCTTAAAATGTTTTACAGTGAAAGACATATTTCTATTAACTCCACTCAAATACTCCCCATCACTTCAAGCCCACTTATCCTACTGTTGTTCTGAAACCGTTCCAGAAGTCCTTTTTTGTGTCATTAGTTGCACATTGTGGGTATCTCAATGTCCTGAATTGACAAGCTGTTTATCTTTCACTGTCATTTTGACTGTAGAGAATAGCCAGAAGTCTCACATTGCCTAGTACAGTGAATTAGGTCAATGAGGACATACCATACAGCTTTTCATTTTCCACTGGATACTACTTGGCACTGCATCTTTTTATCACATCTCATAAAGATACTCACAAAGGAAGATTATCAAAACTGCTTCAGAATGTGTCAAGAATGACGGGATAAGTGTGTTCAAAGCAAGAGTGGGTGTTTTGAGGGGGATTAGTGACTGTATTTAACTGTAATAATTGTACTTAAACTCTCACCATATATTTTGATCAAACCTCATTGTCTTAAAAATGACAAAGTTGAAGGACACACATTTCTTAGTTTTATAAGTGATTAAAAGGTTACAATAATCTAGACAAGGTAGTACTAACATAAGGAGAAATATCCATTATGATTCAGAGCTTTCAACATTTATAGGCAACTCAACGCTGAAAGACAGTTTAATGCTGAAAGGTCTTTTTCAACAAATATTCTGCTACAACTATGTGCTCACAAAGGAATAAATCTGGACCTCAACACCAAGTTGCCCCACCCACACACACACCCTGTCTTAGTTACTTTTTCGCTCGTTGCCGAGACAAAATACCTGACGCCCAAAGTTAGGGAAGGAAAGGTTTATTCTTACAGTTTCTCGGGAGTTTCAGTCCATAAAGTTGGCTCCAAGGCGGCATGGGGTGACGGGGCTACAGTTCATGGCGGCTGCAAGCTGCAAGCCGCAAGCCGCACTGGCGAGAGAGAGAGAGGGGCAGAAGAGGAAGCAAACAAGAGGAAGACCCGCCTTCCTTTATGCGGTATGTCAGTTCCACCCCTGGGCGGGCACAGCACTCACATTGTCCATCAACAAACCAATAACAAACCAATAACTCAGCCCCATCAAAATTATATGAGGACTTGGGGGTACACTGCATTATCACCCAATACACACCCTAACTCATAGCACATATAGACAAATGCAAGAATTAAAAGTATAATTGAAAAAATTATAGCCATAATCCTGATGACTTCTTTTAAGTGATACCAAAAGCATAAGGGATAAAAAAAATAGGCAAACTGGATTTCATCAATTTAGAAAAACTTGTATACTTCAAGAAGGTGAAAAGATAACCTACAGAGTAGATTGAAATATTTATTGCATATAGATACATCAGTGGATTATACTTTTATATGTAAATTTTAACTAGAGTGTACTCTCAAAATACTTTTAAAGACATACCAAATGGTAGCATTTATTGGAAGCCTTTCAAAAGGTTCCTTTGAATAGATCTGGCAACCGTTTTTATATAGATTAAAATAATATTTTACAATGTATGTAGACTATGTCTCAATAAGAGTTGGTGTGGATACTTTGGGTCACTTCTTTTTGGTATATTTGATACAAATAAAACATATGTATTTGGTCAGAGAAAAATACTAGTTTGAAGAACTCTTTGTAGTGTAAATTTTGTTCAGGCTCACTTTTGCCTTGGAATAAATATTAACAGATCTGTTTTGGCTATATTTTAAATAATACTAGGTAGATTGGATTAGATCTAACAATAATCCTTCAAGAAGTTTGAAATAATAAGCAAATAAATTATTAACTACTAGTGTGTTAGTGTGAAGTAATCTCTCAAGCAGCTCTTCCTAGTTCTCTATTGTAACTCATATTCATTTTTAAAGCCAAAAATTCACCTAGGCATTTCAAGAGGTTTTTATCTATAAAATATCATTATCAGAAGATATTCCTGATACACTAAATATTGCAGCATATATATATTGAGAATATTATTTCCGTGACATACATATGCAATTAAAATGATTACATTTTTAAGAAGCTATTAATTGGCTCCTTCAAATGAGTGGCATAAATATTTAGAATTAAAATCCACAAAGATTTAAACAATATGGCATATAAATTTTGATTTTCATAATTTACCTAGTATTGCAATCCCAAGTCATCTTTACTTTATGATATAGTTTCATATTCCTCAAAAATAATTATAGAAAGGATTTCTCTGGCTGGCATATCAAAATTCACACATTCTTTCCTCATTATAACACTGGCAGTATCTTATACCAATAGAGACAGTGAATCAGACACTGTCTCTTGAGTATGCCTGCATGGATCTGTGAACCTCAAACTTGTTAAATCTCAGTATTCTGATCTTTCTGTATTTACTAAACAAAATATTCTATTTTAATTATGATGTAAACTAAGGTAAAACTTAGCCTCCAATATGTATCCTTTTTACATAACATGGCAGAATAACTTAACTTTTTGAAAGAGAAGAACACGAATACTACTAAGTGGACTATTTAAATATATTCAGACAGCAGACCTGTTTTCCTAACATCTGAGTGCATTTTTTTTTTCATTTCAGTGGACTATAGGTCGCATGAAAATCTATGTATAGAATTAAAGAAATTAGCCAATTAATTTTTTGTTGAGTGTCAAACGCTCACTCCCCTCCTATTGTATTCCAGATGCATAGGAGGACATAATGGGAAACAGATGCAGGAAAACATGATTTAGGAATTAAAATGTTTGCACACAAAATAGGTACTAAAAACTCACAACGTATTATTACACATAAGATAATTGGTGTATAAAATTACAGATGCAAAAGTTGGAGACAAGTACTAGTTCCTTAAGTTTCATTGTTACTATGTATTGGAAGTCTCTCAAAGGTCCATGGGTCAAAACCTTGGTCTTGAGCAAATAGTACTACTGTGTTGCAAAGGAATGCTCAAGAAGTGGAACCCAGTGGGAGTTCTTCTGGTTCATTTTGGGAATGTGCATTCAAAAGGGATATTGAGATCCAGTCCCTTCCTTTGCATCTCTTTCATGACCTGGTTATGAGATGGATGGTTATGCCATATGCTTCCACCATGATTTGCTGCCCTGACACAGGCTCCAAAATAGCAGAGCTAACCTACTGTGGGCTGAAGCCTCCAAAGCTGAAGAGCCAAAACAATCTTTTTCTCTTCCCAAGCTAATTATCTCAGGTTTTGTTACAGTAATGAAAAGCTAACTAATACAGATAGGGAAAGTGCTTTATGGAAGAAATTTACATCATGTATACAACACCATCATGTTTTGCTTCTTCTAAGATGACACTTCTGATGTTTGTGTTTTTTAATCTTCTGTACGTCTATAAAGTCTTCGTCATTTTTTCTTATTCTTTTCCAGTACCCTACAGTTTGATGAAACAGATCTGAATTTTTTTTTAGAACAAAGGTGCTCAGACCAAAGTCTTGACATCTGTCATCCATGTAGCACAAGATTAAATTCTCAACATATTTAATAATGCATGATTTTTCAGTCACACACATATACTTTCTTATATATCTGTATAGATCCCGGAACCTCAGAATGGAGATATTTAATAAGACTTAGCTGCTATAGTTGGAAGAAAAGTGAAATTCAGCTATTTTATGCACTTTATTTTCTACCAGAGAACAAAATACATGTCTCTTCTGAGTTTTTCTGTAGTTTCTGGAACTATCTTGGATAGATAAATACTACTTCTTTTCCATGTAGATCTGCACCTTATGCTGTTGAGCAATTATAAACCACCTGTACTAGTCACCCATAGCTTTTCCTGGTATTCCTTAAGCATTCAAGACATTGGCATTGCACTCAACCTAGGTCTTTCTGCTGAGGAACGAAAGAGTCATACTGCATTATTTTCTGATCATAACTTTCCATCTATACATTATTTCCACATATACTCTTAC